>CM070820.1:34592259-34629759 GCA_036326025.1 Chrosomus eos | reverse complement strand
GATAATGTCATCAGATAAAGGAAATGAGTAACTACTAGATTAAAAGCTGATCCCAGTCATTCATTTATTGACCTCACCCCATCATCAACAGGTAGTATTAAAAAAAAAAGTCACTTCATGTCTCAATCTGTCAAAGTGTCATGCAGGGTGTGTCTGACACAGTGTGAGTGTTTGACAGAGTGTGTGATCTAAGAGCTTTAACAGGGCTTGGGGTGAGGACCAAACACGCCGCGCTGCAAATCCCAGCGTTAAAGTGATCTCAGTGTAGGTCTTGGTAAGTATGCAAGATCTTTGAAGACAAATTAACAACCGGCGTGTGCACACATATGCGCATGACTCTGAAATGGGGCCCTGGCTAACTACAACCAGACTTGTTGCAAATGTGATTTCCGAGCCTAATAGACTGAAACTTCACTGATGGCTTTAAGCAGCTGAAACCACATTCTCCTGTTCCTCAGCCTATTGACTCCTACATGAACTGGGGAGTTTGACCCAGGGGCATTCGTGTGTGTGTGTGTGTGTGTGTGTGTGTGTGTGTGTAAAAGCAGTATCTACTAACAAACAGGAACCAGGATCCAGGGCTTAGTCTCTCTCTCTCTCTCTCTCTCTCCTCTCCTCTCTCTCTTCTTCTCTTCTCTCTCTCTCCTCTCTCTCTCTCTCTCTCTCTCTCTCTCTCTCTCTCTCTCTCTCTCCTCTCTCTCTCTCTCTCTCTCTCTCTCTCTCTCTCTCTCTCTCTCTCTCTCTCTCTCTCTCTCTCTCTCTCTCTCTCTCTCTCTCCTCTTCTCTCTCTCCTCTCTCTCTCTTCTTCTCTTCCTCTCCTCTCTCCTCTCTTCTCTCTCTCTCTCTCTCTCCCTCCTTGTAGCCCTGGTGTTGACCTCTAAAGTCCTGCAGGAGTGGTCACGACCAGAGCCTGACCCAGACATCCACACCTGCCCGTCATTCTCACCTTTCACTTTTAATTCCTCTGAAAAGACACTTTTTGCCTCACTGAGTCAGACAGAAAGTAAGTGTGTGTGTGTGTGTGTGTGTGTGTGTGTGTGTGTGTGTGTGTGTGTGTGTGTGTGTGTGTGTGTGTGTGTGTGTGTGTGTGTGTGTGTGTGTGTGTGTGTGTGTGTGTGTGTGAGAGAGAGAGAGAGAGGTTCATTAGAAAAATATTAGAGAATAGCAGGATTGAGCAAAAAAAACACATAAATAAAAAACTTTCATAAATAAAGCAACATTTTGAACAAAAAGCTGAGAAAACTGCTGACAAAGTTTTGTCAAAGACAGGGACACACAAGAAAGGATCAGATTCAGAACGATAATTAAAACACAGATGGAGTAGATTGAGTCCATCAACACCCCCAAAGCTTCACAGTCCTATAACTTTTGTCTGGGTCGACATATCATTAGATAATGTTAGGCAGTTTTGATTTATATACTGTTTAATATTTGATGATATTTTACATAATATAAGCAGTGTATGAGCAGTGCTTCTTTCAATTGTTTCTGATTCTTTTTCGCCCGTGTTTCGATCTGGGGATTATGTAGGCCTACTCTTTCAGAAGATGCGTAACAGCGCCCCCTACAATATATATAACATTGAAAACATGGATTGCCAGAAAATTCTGTCAATGGGGGAGAAAGAGTTAAAGAAATAGTTCACTTCAAAATGAAAATTCTGTCATTTAGTCACCCTCAAGTTGTTTCAAACCTGTATGAATTTCTTCTGCTGAACACATAAGAAGATATTTTGAATACTGTCGGTAACCAAACAGTTGATACTTCCTATTTTTTTTTCTACTATGGAAGTCAATGGGGTCCATCAACTGTCTGGTAACATTCTTCAAAATATCTTCCTTTGTGTCCACCAAAAGAAAGAAATTCATACAGGTATTCCTTTAAGTAGATTTGAAGTTAATTCATATGTGTACACTACCAGTGTGCTACACAAAACTTCAGATACTCAGAATTAGGAACACATCTGTTTTCTTTATAAATCAATATTTTCAAATAATGTAAGTTTATAAGACGATATGTAAAACTGTGAAAAAAGCATTAGGCTACTTAATCAAAAGAGTAATCACAACTACAACTCAAGTATACTTAGAATTCTTTAATTATTTTAAGTATATTTCAATCAAAAGATAGTATAGGCCAAATATACTATAAGTCAAGTATAATTTTAATTATACTTCTGAGAAATACATAAAAAATATAGACAAAGTATACTTTCTTATTTTTAGTTTTAAATACCGGTAAGTATACAAATAGAAAACTTGAGTAAACTTTTTTTGTGTGGGTATACATATGTGCTCAATATACAAAAATGAAAGTAAACTTTTTTAAGTATGCCTGTAAATACCAATGTTGTAGAGTAGTACATTCAACACAATAACAAAACCCAAGCTAATGTTTGAAAGTGCCGCTGATATTGTGAACATAAGCCGCGTATGGGTGTGTGTACAGAGTGACAACTGAACCGAGGAGATGACCTATGAATGACCCTGCTATCATGCCTACTCAATCATACCTGTCTCCTCAAACACCTCCAACACTGCTTGGTAATGCAACAGGATGACACACACACACACACACACACACTGGAAAAGCACGAGAGGGGCCAATCATACTAAGAAGGGAGAAAGTGAACCCCCCTCCCACTGAGAAGTTCACACACACTCAAAGCGCTCTCAGAGGGTTGTGTGTCTGACCCGGCCTGTCAGTTGTTATTCATTATTCATCAGGCAGATCAAAGGACGCCCAGCAGGAACTCTGAGGACCCTGACAAGAGGCAGTCTGTCCTCACTATTGACAGGTCATCTCTCATTCCTTACTGACAAGGAATAGGAGTCACGGGAGCAAAGGCACACACACACACACACACACACACACACACACAACACACACACACACACACTCAAACACCAACCAAATCTATTCAAAATACACAAACACATAAGTTGTTCGGTTTGGTATTAAAGTAGCTATGAGTTTATGCTAACATACTGGGCATGACTGGTGTTCTGGCCTGGTCTAAAAGTGTTTAGTGTGTCTGAGAGCTGCTGTATGGAGCATTCATACGGTCTGCGCCCTGTCACTGCGTTTTTTGCCCTAAACATACCACCTTCGGGCTGGCGCTCCCGTGACTCATAGGCAGGCAATTCACGCGACCACACAGCCATTTAATTACAGATGACCAAGCACACTCAGCCACGAGCTCTCCGTGAAGTCGCAGGAATTCAGGAAACACAGGAAAAACACAAGGATGAGATGAGACACAGACAGATCTGAGAGCAGAGAGAGATAGAGGAGAGAGAGAGAGAGAGAGAGAGAGAGAGAGAGAGAGAGAGAGAGAGAGAGAGAAGAGAGAGAGAGAGAGAGAGAAAAGAGAGAAGAGAGAGGAGAGAGAGAGGAGAGAGAGAGAGAGAGAGAGAGACTCCCTCCCCTGCTGACAAGCGCTCCATTCGTCCGTCAGACTGATACACAGAAGCTTGTGGTCTGTGAGGGTCACTGGGTCATGGGACAGTTGTGGGTGAAATACAACTTCTGCATCCCTTAGATCTCCCCATGCACTCCGCCCCTTTCCTCTTCTTCCTCCTCCCCGCCGGTCTTCTGCTCTCATGATGATCTCATCCGGGCCTTAAACTCGAGCTAAGTGCTGCTGCTTGTTCTGACTTCTGTGCTGGTCTCGGACAAATTCTGCAGGGACAAAGTCTGCGACTGTATTTTAACAACCCCTGGCTTTGACCCTCCTCTCCCTCCCTTTTCTTCTCTCTTCTTCTGTTACTCCAAAGGTTGGCACTGAGCATGACCCCTCTTTTATTATTCTAGTAGAACAGGAATTCTTGGGAGGGCAAGGACGGTGTGTGTGTGCATCTGCTCACTGGCAGGCATTAAAGATAAACCAAGAGTTAAAGAGGACACACAGATAGCTTACCCAAAAATAAAAGTGTTATCATCCCTTATTCACCCATGTCATTTCAAAAATCTGTTCTTCTTTTTGTGGAACACAAAACCTATTTTGAAAAAACAATATGTCCATACCAGTGTTACTTTAGTGTTGTTTAAATGCCATTATTAATATTTTGAATTTGCTTTTATTTTTATATTTTCAGTTTTCATTTTAATAGTAGTTTAAGTTTTAGTCGTGCTTTTGTTATTTTTTATTAGTTTGTTTATTTTAGAACTGCAGCTTAACTTATTTCAGTTAGTAATTTATTTAATTTAGCTTTTCATCTAATATAGTTTAGTTTTATTTCAGATAACACAAACTATTTTTAATATTTTTTAGCTTTAGTTAAAAATAACAACATTGCGGTCCATGCAACAAAAGTCAATGGAGTCCAATGTTGTTTTTTCCAAAACAGCTAAAACATTATTTTATTTTGTGTTCCACAGAAAGAAAAAGAAAAAAGGATCATCATACAGGTTTGGAATGACATGAAGGTGAGTAAATGACAGAATTTTTCATTTTTGGGTGAACTGAGGAGAAACAGCACCCTTAAAATCCAAATTACTCTATGTGACATTTGGACAACCTTACATGTGCAAACAGAGAGAAAAAAGTCCTTAAAACCAGGTAGAAAACCCTAGCAAATAAAAAGGACGTCTGTTAAGTTACGGTCAAAGAGAGAGAGCGTTGTTAGAGGTGACATTTCGACCATTATACTTGGTCTGCAAAATATTATCTTTATTAATGTGAGCAGGAATCAAACTCTCCACGGCACTCTGGAGTATTTGAACAAATAGCTGTGTGAGAGCTCCAGGCAGTGAAATAAATAAAACAGTAACACGCTGCCTCCATATTTCATTTTACAGTCACCTCAGAGAGCTGAGGGGAGGCAGAGCTAAACGGCCAAGCCAAACACTTGGAAGTTTGCACACTCATAAATTAACAGCCTGACAGTTGAAAGCGCACTAACTAATTCATCACGAAAATCAATCCCTCTGCCACATGCAAACTTTTTTCCCCCTCCTTTCATCGTTTACATTTATTACAGAAGGTTGTCTTTCTTCTTCCAGGAGGGATTCTGAGACAAGGTGGTCATTTTTTTCCCTCGCGAAGGGGGATGTTCTTGAAAATTTATCATGGTCTGGTCTATACGGTGGGGATTTTTCATGCACAATGCCATAATTTACCATAAGTGACTTGGAAGTGACGGGAGGAATAGAGCTATAGATTAACCTCCAATGAGGATTTAAAGTCAAGACCGATTGCTGTAGGAGAAAAAATATTCCGTACATTAACCCGAAGATTTATTTTCGCTGTGTAAATCAAAACGTACAGAAACTGCAGCATAGTGGAGCTGATCCCAGCTGTGCTCAGGAGAAAACGTTGGAATGAAAGCTTATCAATACGAAAGCATGCCGGCAACTTGTGTGGCAGAGCGCCTTCACAACCCCCTCCACCCCAGCCCATCTCTTGCGGTGGTTTGGCATGGTCATGGCACATTAACGTCCTATTCATTTTGACAGCGGGGTGAAGGTAGGTTCGGAGAATGCGGAGGTGTCTCTGGGGTGATTCCTCACGTCAATACAATGCTTCGGAGATTGACAGTAATACAGTCTGGCGGCCGCGTACGTGTGGGGAAGACAGTTCGAGCGCTTGGCAGAGAGGTCTGGGGTGAAACAGAGAAGGTTCTGTTCTCCCGTGTAGCGCAAAACAAACTGCTGTTGACATCCCTGTCACCAGCTCTCATTTCAACAGCGCAATAAAACTGAAAGAAGCCTATTAAAAGGAGAGAGGTTCAAAAAGTGAAGTGAAAGATGCATTTATTCCAGGCCTACCACGCATTAGGCATCAACCTGATCAAAGATGCTACCTGGGACGATCTGAGCTAAGTTTCGATGAATAAGTCATTCAAAGTGCGAAACACTCGAGATCAAAACATGTTACGGAGAGGAACTCTCAATTTTGCTTTGAACGCTGCAAACACACCAACACACGCATCTTTCCTTTCACATAAAGAGGAGTTTTAAAGTATATAAGAGATGACAGACAGCATATTTTCATAAATCTTCCTTGTTGGCTTGTAGTTCACCGGTAGAAGGCCTGTCAGCAAACTGTCTCTTTAGTTTAACAGTCAAGCTCGGGGTGGATGTGTTTGTAGCAAGTTCTCAAAGAGGGAACGAGAAAAAGGGAATGAAAAGCGGAAAGAAAGTGAGCGAAAGTGGGAGAAGGAAAAGGGGAAAATATAGAGTGAGGGAGAGATGAAATGCAACTAAGATATTATTATCGACGCCAAACAGCAAGTATGAGGTCTTTCTTCTCTATTATTGGAACTGTAACTTAAGCCAAGGTGCTCGGAGCTACACGCGTCACTAAGAGTTTGAGTAAGTGACTTTGACGAGGTGGCCTGCAGCCAAGGCAGTAAGCCCACACACACTCACACGTACGCCATAAACAGTATGCTTCACTTCACCTTTAGTTTGCTGCTATGAAACCTTCCTGTCCCCAAAACACACCTCTATTGTTCTTCAAAAGATCTCAGACATTCAAGTATAACTCAACTGAAAGACTCGGGTTAACACACAAGAACACTCCTCACTGTTCGGCTTTATGAATAAAACATGTAGCAGGCAGTGACACACAAAGACATAATGTCATGTATGACATGTGTTGTTCGTAAATGCATGGAAATATGATATTGTGACATGCTGAGCACGGCAAAGAAAAATGAATGGCATTAGAAAAGCTCTATGTACTTCATGACTAAGATGGCTAAAGGCGGAACTGCCCATACCATTCAATCCTCAGTGTCCCCGGCCTGGAGGCTAACAGAGCTATAAACAGGGGCAAGGGCAACCCAGCCTCATGTCTGAGCACACTACCAACAGGCTGGTATTAACAGGTTCTAATAGGTATTTCCTTCAACACCTTCCAGTATTTCAGGATCGTCCCAGCAGATGATGTTAATGTGCCTGTGTCTGTTTTAGTATTTCACACTGCACTTAACCCTAGGTTAAAGCTAATTTTAACCCTGGGTAAAGAAATGTTTTACGCTTGAAATTTTGCCAGCCGGTTGATCAATGGTTATGTAACCCTCCTCCAGAGAATTACTGCACCAAAAACACTACCGTTCAAAAGTTAGGGGTCAGTGCGATTTTTTTATTATTATTTGGTAACATGAATAATTTTATTCAGGACACATTAAATTAATTAAAGGCGACATTAAAGACATTTGTAATGGTACAAAAGTTTTCAAAAATTAAATAATCACAGAAAATAAATTATCACAGTTTCCACAAAAATAACTGTGTTTAACTGTGTTTAGCACTTAATCAGCACATTAATTAAATGATTGCTGAAGGATCATGTGACACTGAAGACTGGAGTAATGGCTGCTGAAAATTCAGCAAGAATAAATTACAATTTAAATCACTAAACTAGAAAAATTTATTTTAAATTTAATGATATTTCACAATATTAATATTTTACTCTATTGTTAATCAAATAAATGCAGCCTTGGTGAGACTTCTCTCAAAAACATTAGAAAATCTTGCTGACCCCAATCTTTTGAACAATCGTGGATATAGAGTCTGAAACAGCCAGTGGTGGGAGGCGGGCACGCTAACAAGGACGCTAAAGACCACAGCGTCTAATGTCAGTTGCTAGCGTGCCTCTTGAGGCCAGGTAGTGAAGTTTACATGTACAGCTCTTACTGGCCTACGTACACTCATCCCCGTAAGCCACATTCCCGTCCGGGTCACGGCACCAAATTCGAACCTGCGTGGTAAGCGGTCGCGCTAACAAGGACGCTAAAGACTGCAGCTTCTAGCGTCAGTCGCTAGAGCGCCTCTTGAGGCCAGGGGAGTGAGTAACATGCACAGCGACTACTGGCCTGTTACATACTTAGTACAGTCATGAAAACATTTAGTTTAAGATTCAGGGAAACAGTAAATGTTGAAGCAGAGCAGATTTATGGCAACATTTTCACAAAAAGACAATCAATGTAATTAATTAACCTCATAAATATGCAAATAACATTAAACCAGGGTTTTCAAATAACACTGTGAAATAAATAATAAGTCTACACCGGGTAAAGTATGAGAAGTGTGAATGACAAAATAGGACAAATTGTTTCTAAATCTCCTCCTAGAGTAAATTAATAAATGTAAAGGTAATGTAAATGTGAATAATAGCACAAAATAACCCAGGATTACAATAGGCATCAAGAATGATACTGGGTTAACAATTTCATAGGTGAAAAGCCCATTACGGTCCCGAATAACTCTAGGTTGTTGTATTGTTGGTCGCTAGAAAGATTTTCTACTGATGGTTGCCCTAATGTTGTTTGTGGGTTGTGCAACTGACCATAGTTGTTAAAAATCTGATCACAAATGAGATGCCAGTAAATATAAGATGTCATTCCACTAAAATCTACTATTCTGGAGGGGAGGAGTTTATATACTAAACAGTAGCGGTACATAATACATCATTAACAAGACGAATGAATCAAACTCACTTGGAATTCTGGATTTCTGATATAGTTTTCCACACATCATTTTTTCACAAATAATACAAAATCACTCACAGTATCAAACTAATCCAGTATTTCAGTACTGAACATTATGCCAGTATCTCTCAGCTTTGTCGCATAGCACAAATCGCATCACCTGAAAAATGACTGACTTTTCATTGCTTCGCTGCTACAGATCACTGCCTATGTGGACGCCCCTCAAGAATTCACAACATTTCTTAAAGCCACCATTTCAGCCTGTCACTCACCTCTGCCACAACCAACATCTGGTCCAGAGATTGTGTGTGTGCGGACATGTTTAAAAGGGTTGGATGTGAAAAGGGAAAATGATGGATAGCATTCATTTTCTTTTATTAGAGACTTTGGGTTTGTGAGCTTTGGCTGTTCAGCGAGGGAGAGAGAGAAGCAGGTCATGCTGGTGGAGCAACATGTTATTGGGTAAAAAATGGAGGAGGAGAACTGAGCAAGGCTGGACCACTGGCAAATACAGCCCATCTCCATAGCTGTTGACACATTTTAAAACAGTGCTGAAGAATAACTGTAATTTTAGAAGACTAAGAGATTTGCTCTGTTTGGCAGAACAAAACCTTCCTTTTGGGCTGTAAAACACACTCCCAGTTCAAAGGCTGCCATGCAAACATTGCTCACTTCTTTCATATTAAAACCAATGCTATCACTGTTCATTCAGTCTATGACTCAAAAGCACACACAAAAACTTTTGGTATGAGGAGAGAAGAGAACCATTCCTCGGCAGTGTTGGCGAGAAAGCGAGATATATTTTTCAGATACATGACAATAGCTCAGCAGTTAAAAAAAATAAGTAGCTTCTTCATGAAGTAGGAATAGAAAAGTAGCAGTGACAAATAATGTTACACTGCGGGTTGTGTGAGCAGAGGCACAGTTGGTGTACCATGCACAACGATATTAAAATTATGGCCAATAACTGATAAATGGTGATAATCAAAATTTGTACAATGTTGTCAATAAGGTTGTTGTTTTTTTATGAAAGATTAACTTTGAGCGCTAGAGGACACCAATGGTAAAAATAAGGGAAATAAGCTTGTATAAAACAATCAAAAATAATTGGGGGAAAAAATAACTTTACTGCTAACTAACTGATATGGTACTGATATATAATCATTCCCTAGTAAAATGCATGCATTTGTTAATCATTCAACTACCATATTAATATAAAAAGTACCATGGTGTTACTATCTGATACCATCTATAATACCACCTCAATTCTTTACTTACTTTCTCTCCCTTGGCACATTTCAAAATGCAGTCCTGCCCTGTCAAATATAATAACCCCTCTCTTTATTTACCCTGCCCCACTTTATACTTTTGCTATTTTTCAATGTCAGCTGTGGACTTTTGAAGAATTTTTATTGGAAGTCCTGCTGGACTTAACAGCAAGAGCCATTTTTCCTGTCTTGCTCCCCCCTCTCTCTCGGTTTCTCTCCATTTTCACAGGTGTGACAGCCATAGTTCATTGGCTGTTATTGTCTTTTTATTTTGCCCTTCATTTTTTGATTTGGCATTTGGCTCTCAACCTCATGAATAAGGGGCAATTTCAACAGGGAATATGAAATAATCTTAAGCAACAAAACCCATGCATTTTAACTTTGAACGATTTATAATATACCTACTCTCTCATAACCCGGCATCCTCTCCCGGTCTCTGCACATGTGTTAGTGATCACACAGTTAGAGTTTTGATTCAACCTTAGCTTCATCCCCAAGCTTCCTTAAGCATGAAACATCCAAACGTAAACTCCAGTGGCTAAAAAGCCTTCTTAACTCTTTCTTGTGGTAACATGTTTGCATTTGCCGGTCCAGACTTTCCCTCAGAGAGCTGTGAGTGTAGGCAGCATGAGCCATGCGGCGGTAATCACATTAAGAATGCCATATTGTGTGTCGAGCTGTCAGAGTTCATTTGAACCTCTCCCTCATGGGGTTAGGGCATTTCTTTTATTTATATTTCTGTTTTGATGTAGGGCAGATAACAGTGGTAAAGCACATGTGTGACATTGATTATGGCAGAGGACTGTAAGTTTGTGATTAGTGTTGGTGGTTAGGGGCCAGTTTGTGTAACCTCTCTCTACTCGAGGGCATGTCTGAAGTCATTGAGCTTTCCAGACTGAAACTCTGTCAGGAGGTTGAACCCTGTCGATCTGTCAGAATGCATCCACTTCGTTCACTTCAGGGGGAGAGGATTGAGGAGAGCAGAGAAAATTACATAGACAAAGACTAAGAGAGAGCAGACTAACTGTATTCTTTTCAAACTAGAGCTTGCAAATTTAGCTGACGTACCTGCCTTTTCCTATTTTACCTCTTCAGTTGATTAGAAATGTATGGGTATAAAATGCATTGAATATGTTCTGCATTATCAAACAGCAGAGGTTTTCCAGGTCAAAACTACAGTGTGTATATATAGTGGGTTCAAAAAGTCTAAGATCACATTGAAAATCATGGAAATATTTAAGATTCTGCACTATTTCTAGGTCACTAATCATATAGGTAAATTTGTGTCACTGATCATGTAAACTTTGTACAGACAGTCAGATATCCTAGCGCAGGATCATACTCAAATCATGCTGGCTGACATGATCATCAGGTTTTACCGTTAACCGAAGACATTTAAACTTTTCACCCAAATTGTTATGCTATTAATATCATTTACATTGGAAATTGTATTAAATTAGAAAATGCAAAATAGAAGAAATGTTCATTTGTGGTCTCGTAATAAAAATTCTGGTAAGATATATTTTATGACAATTGTGTGCACAAAACTAAGATGATCTGATAATTAATACAGTAATAAGTAGGAAACAACAAGGTGAATTAGTCAAGGTTTTTTGTACCTTTAATTAATTGGGCTGTTTGATGTATCTGAAGCTTCTGTAAAGACATTACTTCTGAAATTCTCTGAACACGCTGTGCAGTAATATATATTAATCATAAGTGAGGTGTAAAAAAAAAATCCAAAACAATTTTACAACAGGTAGAAAAAAATGTTTGCTCAAAGCTTTATGAAGCAACTCAGCAGTTCTGGGCATGAGAGGAGATTAAATTTTTCACAAGCCACTTGAATTTATGGAGGCTTATAAATATGCGCACATGTGCAATGTGTAGTGACTTATTGGCATTGGCAGGTCACATTAATATGTCACATTAAAGCAGCAAGGCTGTTGACAGGTGCTGTTTGACCTCCATCAGAGCAGACACACACACACAACACACACACACACACACACACACACACACACACACACACCACACACACACACAAACTCAACTTAACTCTTTTTCCATTTCCTCTTCCCTCCCTTGTACTCCGAACCACATTCTCACACATGTACATTTCTGACACCCAAGCTCTAACATAAACATACACCTACATTTTAGACACAAACGCAAATTGTTTAAACCATCCGTGAAAAGATTAAAACCACAGGAGTTCAACAAAATGGAAAAGGGCATTAAAAAAAAGAGGCCAAACTCATAAGCAATTCAGCCTGAATTAACACAACAGAAAGGCAGGTCACACTTCAGCAGATACTTGTCAATACAGAAGTACACTCAAGTGGAACATTGGCCACTTGAATGCTCTTGTGTTAAGCTAGAGGGGGTTAAAGAAAAAGAAAGAATGAGAGACACAGAGGGGGGGGGGGGGGAGAAAAGAGAGAGACATCAAAGGCCATGTTCCAGTCAGAGACCCCACGCAGACAGCGGCAGGTCCTCATCAGACAGGCCCCCTCATGAGTTCCCCCACCAGCAGCGAGCTGCTCTGCTTATCAAAGTGCCACAGAGCTATAGAAGGGCACTGAAGCAACGCTCAACACACACACCTCAAATCCTTAAATAAGGCTGATTATCTCTGACCTCACCCATCAGCGTTTTTTTTTTGTACCATCTTTCACCCCCAGCTCCCTTTGACACACCCACACAAATGTCTCTCTATCTGTTTGAGTTCTCTGTTCTCACTTTATTATTGTAGCTTTTGCCACTTATATAGACAGGGATATTCAACAGATTACAGGAAATAATGGAGGACTGCACCAGAAACAACGCAAGTCAGATTCAAGTCAGGGTTGGGCAAAATGCAGAATTTATCAACTACCTTTACATTCATCACTTGGAATTTGAATTGGCCACATACCACAGGAAGATAAATTGGAATTTGAATGGCAAGGACAGGAAGTAGAATTTACTGAATAACATTTCAAAACAATTCAACAGGTAATGGCATTCTAGGAAATCGGAAGTGTTCTGCAAAGCTATTCTAATTGTTGTTTGCTACCTCAATTAAAATTTTCAATTTAGTTCTGAGTTTGTTTCTGTAGTACCTTAATATCTCACATTTTTAGTTACATCAACAACAACAACAAGATTTATTTATAAAGCACATTTTAACACAACATAGATGTATCCAAAGTGCTGTACATAGTACAAAGCAGGTCTACACTACAAAAAACAACAATTAAAGATTTCCAAAAGCTAAGGAATAAAAATGCGTTTTAATATTCCTTGGTGCACGGCCAGACAACGCCTTATATACAAACATAAGGATCTTAAAACCAACTCTGAATTTAATGGGAAGCCAGTGAAAGGATGCTAAAACAAGAGAAATATGATCCCTCTTTTTAGACCCAGTCAAAAGTCTTGCAGCAGAATTTTGAACAACCTGCAATCGAGATGAAGATTGAGGGAGACCAGAATAAAGATATAAGATACATATATCGTTTAAAAGTTTGGTGTCAGTAAAGCCTGTTTTATGCTTCTGCGTCGAATCGACGGCGTACCCCCGCAGAGCCCTCTGCGTCGCCGCAAACCCCTCTCTGACCCCTACGCCGTAGCTCGACGTGCACCTCCAAAAAATTGTAACTACGCGTCGAGGCGACGCAGACCGCAAGGGCTGTGATTGGTCAGATGCACCGCGATGCAACGCAACCTGACGCAGAACCATAGAACGGCAATGACGCCGTAGCAGTGACAGCGTAGCTACGCCGTGGACTTGACGCAGAAGCATAATGAGGCCTTAAGTCTTTTATGTTCACCAAAGCTGCATTATTTGTTCAAAAATAGATTAAATATATTTATTACAACATGGTTTGGTTGAATTCTAATGTAGAATGCGGTCTGTTATTTCTTGATAACATACCGCTGCTAAGTATCCGGTTGTTAAGTCGTGACGTAAGCGCTCCTGTTTCCGGGTCCAAAGGCCGGGTCCTCTCTACCTACCTACCGCTTTCGCCGGAGTTTTAACGTGTTCCCGTGTAGATCGGAGTTAAAAAAAACAAGTGACATTTAACTGTCATCTACTGCTTTCCCTGTGACGAGAAATATAAGAGAAAATGGCGGCAGTTGATAAGGTAAGTTACAAATCTTAAACGAATGAAGAAACTTTGGCGCCAGTGGGTGCTATCCCTTAATCCCTAGTAACACCCACTGGCACTGAAGCGAAAAAAGCCCTTTAAGAAAAGGTTTTATGTAGTCTAGGATCTGAAAGACGAGCGGAGCGCTTGGGCCCGGAAGAGGCTAAACGTCACGCGTGACGTCAGACTAAACAACCGAATAACACACCGTTGCCATGAAAAACAGAGCGTTGCCATGGATTCTAAACATAGAGACGGAACAGACTATTTTCTTTAGTGGAAGCAACACAATCGTTTTTAAATCAATAAACTCCTTTTTAAATCAACACTTTGAGTCAAATTATTGATTTATTTGGTAGGTAGCCATGTAAGCGGGATAATGTATATAGCGAGGCGGTTGTTATAGCGAATACAACCCCTTTAGGCTGATTCAACACCCCTCCACTTCGTGTCCGGCTCCTAATCAGCCTGTCGGGGTTGTATTCGCTATAATAACCGTCTCGCTCTACATTATCCCTTACATATGTGTTTTACAGTTAAAAATAACTGTTTTCTTTTTTTAAATGTAATATATTTTCAAATTTAATATTATTCCTGTGACGGCAGAGCTGAATTTTCAGCAGCCATTTCTTCGGTCTTCAGTGTCACATGATCCTTCACAAATAATTTTAATATGAGGATTTGGGGATCAAGAAACATTTAATTTAACAGTTTAAACATTTAACAGTTAATTGTAAATGTTAAATTTACATTGTAGGAGTGTTTAAAAAGAACAGAATTTATTTTAAATAGAAATATATTGTAATATTTCAAATGCCACTTTTTGATCAATTTAATGCTTCCTTCCTGAAAAAAAGTATTAATTTCTTTAAAAAAAAAAAAAAAGTACTGACCTCAAACGTTTGAACGGTAGTGAAAACATTAAATCTCGTCTGATTCCTGTACACAACTTTTATGAGGCCGTCTACAATAAAGTGCTAGTACAAAGAGTATCAGAAACCCAAACAAGGTCCTGTCACTGACCCTCCCAGCATTCATTTTGTAGTGTCATTAGCGCTAGTGTTGTTTCCCCTCCTGTAATTGCAGGTCTAGTTATTTTTCTGCAGTCTCTCAGCCATCTGAAGAGTGCCGGTTTACATGCTCGCGCCCCCTTCTCGTGTCCTCTAGTGATCAAAGCCTCCCTTTCACAGATACATTTCCCCATCAGACAATACCTTCTCACAAGATGCTGTCAGCTCATCTTCTTTTCTTTAATTTCATCTTTTAAAGTTTTTTTTTTATCTCTCTTTCTTTTTAATCCTCATTCCCCTGCCTCTCTCTCTCTTCTCCTCCTTTGTGTGTGCTGTCAAGCATGACAGGTTGTAGCTGGGAGGGACGAGTGCACAGAGAAAGGTAGAAGCAAATTTACAACAGGACGCCACCTGGCCTTGCCTCAGTAGGACTGTCAATCACAAACACCACACACACACACACACATATATATTTTCACACACATATGCTAAGCAAATCTGGTGTACTGCTACAGAGGTTTTGGCGATCAACAAATAGACCTAAGCTGCGTATCTGATCTCTCTTTGCTGTTGCATAACGTGTATTGTGTTTTTCAAGATCACCATGGTGATAGTCAGGAACGAAACCTTAGTGTCAGTGTTTGTGCTCTGTGCAGCGACAGTAGCCGCGGTAACTCAAAGTGACGAATGGCTGCCACGGCACATTGATGGGTTCAGGATGATAGACAGTCACTGACACAAGTGCTCAAGACGTGTCTGCTGACATCATGCTGTCGCCTGAGGGGGACCGGTAGGCCCCCGTGAAACTTGAGGACCTCTGTCCACCACAACGACAAAGACACATACACAACACGAGACTTAATCCAGCAGCTCAAACAGACACATTTTTAGACTGGACAGAAATGAGAGGAAAGAAAAAGGAGAGTGTATCATTTCAGTCAGAGGAGAAGAGGGAACGATAAATAAACGAGAGAATAGAGGAGACTCATGCCTTAAGGGGAAGCATTGGACAGAGGGAACATTAACTTTCTTTGCTTTATCCTCCATCTCTTTTGTTCTCTCTGATGCTTGACACCTTGGAAATAAAAAGGGAACGAGAGAAAAAGAGAGTGAGAGGGAATTGAAACTCTTTGCTCATATATATATTATGTTAAGTGGGACAAATATGATATTTATTCTTTCACTCTTGTAGCATCACATGCTGGCCTGTCAGGCAAAGTAAAGAATGATGATCAACAAAACCTTATTTTTCAAAGGTCAACAACAAGTCTGGCCTAGTGGTTAGCTGCACATGTGGTGCTCATGTGAAACATGCAGGTTTGATTCCATTATGTCATTGTCCATTTTTCGCAACCTAAAATGATTTACATGTCCTATGTTTTTTTAAGAGCTCTGCACACTACATGGCTTAGTCACCTAGTATACTGCAAACATTTTGTTTAGCCTTTTTCCAGTAAAAATATCTAAACATTCTGCATTAGGTATGAAAATAACTGTATTAGGTATGAAGACATGTTTACAGAAAATATGCTTGTGAAAAAAAGTAAAAAGAAATAGGTCAAATAAATGTAATTAAATGCTAAACATTTTACTTGCATTTAAAAAAAGTAATTCAATTAAAGTGTTTCAACAAAACTTAGATATTTTTCAACTGAAAAACAAGACATAAAACTGATTAATAAAAATGTTTGGTACAGCAATAAATATGAAAGACGACAATGTGCTGTCCCTCAAATGTGAAACCTAGGTGAACAGTTCCTGCAACATTCAATAAGTTCAGGTCCGTTCTTCAGGTCATCTGGACTCCAGAAGATCAGTCACTACATACATGAACTTTTGCAGGTTATGATTTATATTCAAAGCGCTTTGAAACGCGTATTCCATTTCGTACCTTTCATTCTCCTGACCCTATTCGCATACACTAGAGAAAAACTCACACTGACTCATGCCATCCACAGCATCAGCTGCCATACCCCTCTACCCCTTAAGTTCACACATTAGTCTAACATGTCAACGTCATCCCTCCATCACACACACACGCGCGCACAAAGCCGAAGTGCTCGCGGTGAACACGTGACCTCGAGAGCACAGCATACCTCACCTCCCTGCAGTGCCAACTCTTTCTCTTTAGAGAAACAGCTGTCCGCTTTAAAACCCACACCTTCTCTTCAAAGGTCTCGAGTGCTGGGATTCACAGCTTTATAAATGTGTGTGCTGACTTTGATGAGCAAAGGCGTCCCATTTAGCAGCTCTCTTTAAAACTCCCATAGACGGCCGCCCACTGTGTCAGGATGAGGATATTAGCCTGTCAATGAGGTGTAAACTTTGTCACAATGCTACAGTTGGCTTCAAGAGAACATTAAAGGGGAGGATGGTGTTACTCAAGGTTGCTTCACACATAACATCCCACCTCTGTGAGGAAACGGATATGAAGCTGTTATGGCTCTGTAAAATTCTATTCCACCTAGTAAGCTGCGGTCATCATATTTGGCTTTGAGACAGCGCTTACGAAAAGGTTTCTTTTGTAGTACGAATACGGAGTGCTATTCATCTCCCGCTTTTTTTGTAAAACGCTCCATGCCGTCAAAATATCATGAACCCCATATGAATGGCATATTTCCAGCGAACGCACATAATCCGATCCACATTATCGAGAGCAGAGAGGTTCCAAGTTGCACTCAGCAAAGCTTGGACAAGAAACACATGGTGAGGTTTTATTCATTGGAAAAGTTTCCACTGGTGCCAGCTGCCAGTTTCTGTGCATGGATATGATCTGTCCTTCCTCACAGACATTATCTTGTCTTCCACAGGCTCCTCCTATCATCCATTCTGATCTAAAGCATTCACTCAAAGACTGAGAGAACTTCTCCAGACAGACGTAACTTAAATCTCACTAAATCCACACATGCAGCAAATTACCCGTCCTGACAGCTGCAGTCAATCCAGGATATTTACTTTCTTACTTCTAAGCACAGAGTACACAATGACAAAGTGTCTGAGAGGATATATAAAAAAAAGGAAACTTGAAAAAGGACAAAAAAATGCTCCTTCCATCAACCCTCCACCCCTCACTCACCCCAATCCCTCTCTTCTCTCTGTCACTCTTTTCTCTGTCAAATCAATGCCACCAAATCTGTTTTGCTGGCACATCACAGAGCACACAGTATATAATCCCTGGCAGTTTAATGGCAAACCCCCTTTTTTTCATTTAGTCTTCCCACATGCGAGCTGTGTTTGTAGATAGAATCTGCCTGCAGACTGAAATCAACACATTTCAGAGAACAGCGACACGTAAACACTCATCGCTGTGGCGAGAGATGTCAAAATAATGCCCCCATATAGGCCCTGTCACTAAAATGAATTCATTTTAACATGCCACCCAACAATTATATAAAAAATACTAAAAACATTCTACCACAGAAGATGAGCAATGTGTTGGGGGGAGGAAAAACTTTTTTTTTATGAGTAACATATTTGCTTTTTAGATAGCAGTCATATATCTTAGATGGATCAGAAAAGATTTATGATGGCATTACATCTGGACGGAACATCAACTGATCACAGTGACACAATGCTAAAAGATCTAACAGACAACATTCCTGTTGTAGTTCATATTACCGAACTTGAACAAAGGAATGGTTCACACAAAAATAAAAACTGCTATCAATCACTCATCCTTATGTTATTCCAAACCAGTATGATTTCCTATCTTCTGTTAAACACAAAGGAATATATATTTTTTTTAAATGAAAAAAAAAAAAATGTTCCCCCACGTAATGAAAGTTAAGTGTTGTTTTGGACTTCTATGGACAAATCAGTGTTTGGTTAGAAAAATGGTTTTCATTCATTGAAATAAAGCTGAAATAAAATATAAATATTAGATGAAAAACTTAAAGTTAAAAAAAATGAACTATTTTTAAGCTTTCCTGCCTTCACCAGGAAAGCTTAAGGAGAGCACAAGTCTTCAAAAACATGTATGAAACTGAAATCAATCATATTCCGTTGTGATTTAAATCAGGTTAAAACATTTTTCTCGTGAATTGAAGAAGGATGGGGGTGTAGGTGTAGGTGAAAATATGGATAGAGGTTTCAAAAAAGAACGAAAAAAGCAAAAGTTAACAAAGAGAAAAGGATTAAGTACATCCTCTGTGGAGAAAAGAAAAGAGGGAATTGGTGGAGGAGTGGAACAGAGGGGAGAAGGGGAGATAAGGAGGAGGATAGGCCGTCTTCGCTCTACCCTGTGGGAAGAGATTTGGGTGGAGAACCTCCCTCGTATTCACACACGGGGAAAAGCGTATGTGCGTTTTCGCCCCGCTGCACGTGCGCGAGTGCATGTGTGCGTTTTAGATCTACAGAGAAATGTGATTTATATTTTGGAACTTTGATCTCCTAAAAGGCTTTGAGATTTACACAACAATAATTCTTCTTGGCCAGCGCTGAGATAAATGATGTGCCTATGGCAGAAGTCCAGAGCAGATTTTAATAGACTGTAGGGAGAGGGGCTGGAAACAGAAGACATTCACCCTACATGTATCTGACAGGCTCGCACAGACTACGGCGCACACTGGAAAGAGTCAGAGGTTAAAACAGTGTATAAATATCATAGGTAATAAAAAAGCAAGGGCAGGGAGACTGCTGAATAACATTACGGGCATCCTGTCTTTCTCATCACTGCTTTAATATGAGCCAGTTAAGACCCTTGTGTTCCCCATGTTTAACAAATGTTAATGGACACAAATGATAGCTTTGGTTATGCTTGTGGAAGGAAAAGGGGTCATATATCGTAAACCTCAAGTTTTTTTAAGCTTACAAAGGTCAAATGCCTTTCACAAGTTCTAAAATAAAGAGAGGAAGGGAAGCTATTGAGGTGAATGGAACAAAATGGCTACCGGCATCTGGTTAAAACATTTCAACCAGCATTCCTGTAACTGACAGTAGAGCACAGCGCTTGCAACACAGAGTTCATGGGTTTGATTCCTGTATAGAGAATGTATTTATAGAATGTATATATTGAACAAAATGCAAGTCACTTTGTTTAAAACACAAATGTGTCTGAATTTCTACACTTTTAGAGCATGTACTTAATTTTAAACCTATTTTTTTACCCTTGGTGCTTAAAGAGAATGCAGTAGGCCTACAGTACATATTAAATCCATATTTCCGCATATCCTTTGAGCTATGATATACTAACAACCACAAAAATGATTTGCTCTAGTGTTGTTAAAGAAATAATTAAACCACAAGGAAAAACTTTACACTTGAACATTTTTAAAAACTATGAGCTGACTGGGTCTTTACATTACCTCCTGTTGCCCTTATGGTTAGTGCTATTTGCACATTTTTATATCACTATTTACAGTATAAATCTGTATATTAAAAGTTCCAAAAAAGGCCCTAAAAAGAACATAAAAGCCACAGTTCATACAAAGAATTCTGTCATTATTTATTTACCCACTAATATGTAATTCCAAACCTGTATGACTTGTTCTTCTTTGGAACACAAAATAAGATGTTTTAAAAAATGTTTGGGTCCAAACACCACCGGACCCCAATGACGTGTCAAAATACAAAATATATAAATAACAAAGGTTTGGAATAACATGAGAGAATGATGACAGAATTTAAGAATAAGTGAACTATCCCTTTAAGGCCTTAAAAATTAGACTGAAGGCATAGGGTAAAGTCACGAGCATTTAATTTTGACACATGTGCTCCAAGTCCTCAAACAGGCAAGTGTGAAGACAGACAGAAAAAGAGCGCGGAGGCGGGGAAGAGACATAAACGAAGACAGAGAGAGCACGAGCGCCAGCCTTTTGTCGTTTCATGTGTAATTTGTGTTCTCTTTCACCTTTCGCTGAGGGACTGTTTCTGTCAGGAGAGGAATGCTCTCCAGCAGCTCTGAGAATGGATGACTGACAGGCAGCTCTGGGTTTGGTTTCAATAACACCGAGCACAAACACTGTAAATTTACAGCTACGGATGACTCTGAAAAGATCACCCAAATCTCAGCAGTCATAACTCATTCTCTCTCTCTCTTTCCCCACCTCTCGCTCTCTCTGTGTAGCAGCTGGTTGTACTCAGTATTGGGCCTGACACGGCACTTTGAAATAGCAATCAATGCCTTTATACTGCAGGGAGGACTCGTAAAAGTGTCACGGCCGGAATATACGGCACCGTATTTCATCGCTTTTCTCTATTTTTAAACGCTGAGTTATGGTGGTGGAAATGTGTACCTATTAAAGGTGATATGATGTATTCTCTGCCTTGTTCTGAGGCTCATTCATCAAGTGGGGACCGAAAAGAAAACTGCACCCATTTCTTCACCCTCTTCCCTCCCCTCTTCCTCTCCTTCAGCTCCCCAGTTCTAGCGGCCTGTCGAGGGTAATTTATAGCACGCAGGCAGTGTAACCTTCTGGCAGGCTTTGTGGAAGAAGCTTGTGCTCTCTCTCTCTCTCTCTCTCTCTTGGCAACTAATAACCTTTTATAAGGCTCAAACTTGGCCAGGTCATTGGGCACGGGAGACAAATCCAGACAGGACCAGAAAAGTAAAATGCGATTGAACCTGAGTTTGCTCTCTACAGAAAAACACAATCAAATGAATCATGGAAAACCAGGGGAATCGTGTCTAAACTAAATGGCAAAAGCAATCAGTGAGGACAGCCGTGACGATTTTAGCACAACATCAGCTGATTTGGTGAAAAAGAGGAGGGGGAAACAGTTTTAATGCTAACGATACCGCAAGACTAAGCTAAAGAAATATTTCACTGCTGTCAGCTTGCCCTTAACATTGCTTCTGAAATGAGTATGCACATTCCCTGAGAACAAATGCCTTTATATGACTTTATCAAGATCTTGTACAGCGAGGCATTTCACTTCTTTTATTAGAGTTGTGCGACAACTAGGAACTGGATAGAAAACATAAATGACAAAAAAAAAATTAATTAAAAACCATTATACAGTAGTATGTTAAAACTAGAAGAAACAATATAATTATGACTACAGTTAGAAGACATCCAAAAAAAAAACATATCCTGAACCTGATATTTCAAGTTAGACCAAATGTTTTTCAATCCATTTCCTTATCCAGTCTGTCTTATGAGTTTCTCGGTTGTGACCTCGTCCTGACAGCCGAACAGTGCGAGATTAATGAGGTGGGAGGAGCAGTATAATAAACGTTTGTTTGAAGTGACAAGGCTGATAGGTGTTGATTTACTTACACACTGATAGGCTTTTAATTGAGCGCCTCCATCTCTCATCACATCAAAGTCACTGTGACCGACAGGGCGCTCCTCCATACTGCGGGCTGCGATGACTGACAGCTGACACTCGGCCAGAGTTTTTCCTCATGCCTTAAGACCTCACTCCAAAAATTAATTCAAATCCTGTACTAATAAAACAATACATAAGAATAACACGACAAAACAAATTAGAACATATATATTATAATAGAAGAACATTTTTTAATTTTTTATTTAAATAATATTAACAAATACAATTTTATATATATATATAATTACTAAAAAATATTATATGTAATACTTAAATATTTAATATATTATATTTTAAATGAATAGCGATGGAAACACATACTAAGAAATACTAAGATATGTTTATTATAATAATAATAACTCATGAACTCATGGATCTGATAACAGATCACTCTAAACTGTAAAATTTATATACTCTTGACAATGTCACAAAGCCTGGTTCCAAAAAAATATGATTACCGTATGTATTATGAAGGGGATGAGCCATTACAACCACAAATTCAGCATTATAAGATCGTGCATTTGTCAGTTTATGAATATATGATGTAATCTTATTTTCAGAGGACTCCAAGGAGGTGATGAAGGAGAACATCTGTGTTTTTACGGCAGTTTTTACAAGCCGCCAAGAACTAGGCTGTTGAGCTGTTATTGTTCATGCAGCAAGTTTACATCTTTTCATTATGTGCGACAATGACAGCAATGACATAACCTGTTTAGAGATCTACTGGCATTTGAGCCTTGTCAGTCAACTGTGAGCTGATTGACAAGTCTAATACAGGATAGGTCAGAATCATCTTTTAATTTGAAGTGTGTTTTGTGTGACTAAAATGTATTGTTTCCGTGTGCGCCAGCGAGTATGACACAGAAATGAAATCAAGGGATAAATGTGGAACTTGTGAACTCTAAAAAGTGAATCAGAATAGCCTAAGGAATGGAGAGATTTAATGTGCCCCATGCATTACTCAAACGGAACGTGTCATGAGTCTTGTGAATGTAGTGACTGTTGCTCCATGCAAGCGTTTTCTGGGCCAGCAACAGATAAAAAAAAAACACCTTTTGATGTCTACTTAGCTTTCACACAACAATATAGAGCAATCTGATTTGTGGCTCCGCTGTGTGTAGCCGAGTAGTTCTCCCACCCCTCCTGATAACTTCACCATGTGGAGGACAATGGGACCTTTTGTTTGAGTGAGAGGGGTGCATTTAAGTTCATTGTGTGTGTGTGTGTGTGTGTGTGTGTGTGTGTGTGTGTGTGTGTGTGTGTGTGTGTGTGTGTGTGTGTGTGTGTGTGTGTGTGTGTGTGTGTGTGTGTGTGTGTGTGTGTGTGTGTGTGTGTGTGTGGGGTGTGTGTTTTGGTGCACATGACATGTTTGAAAGCTAAATAAAGATCTGTCATTAACTGTAGGGCATGTACATAATCACTCAGAGATAATCAGTGAGATCGGAAGATGAGTAGATCTGCTGGGCCCTTGATCAGAGATACAGGAGAGAAAATAGACGAGAGAAACGAGCCATTAAACCGTGAGAGCGCTCAACGTCACTGATATCTAAAAACATGGAAATGAGCTTTTACTGGGTATATAACTATTACTCAAGTCTAGTTCATCCATCTTATGGTATGATATTCCATTCCGTCACATGTGCATGTGGTTTCATACAAATATTTATCCTGTCATCACACCATCACTCACTTCTTTGGATCAGAGAGTCTCAAGATGTTCAAGTCTGATTATACCAAAACACAGAGATGAGTCATTAAATCAACCTGAGAAGCTCCATTCTCAGAGAATTCTGGGAAGAGCCTTTTCTGTCATTTGTTACCCTTGAGTGTATGCTGTATGCGATATTCACACCAAACTAAATACATTCTCGGCTTTGTTTGGCTCTGTTTCATGATGCATTCCTTGACGGTGTTTGAAAGACTCTATCATCTCTTTCACACACACACACACACACACAAACATTATTCTTAGTAATACTCCACCAAGTTTCAGAGTGGAATAGTGCAATTTATTTTTCATTTGATTCCTGAAAATCTCACAATCACTCTGAAA
Source organism: Chrosomus eos (assembly GCA_036326025.1). NCBI lineage: Eukaryota > Metazoa > Chordata > Actinopteri > Cypriniformes > Leuciscidae > Chrosomus > Chrosomus eos. The sequence continues at coordinate 34,605,588 of CM070820.1, read as the reverse complement.
GATTGTGAGGTTTGTGAAAGCAAAGAGAGAAAGAGTGCTACGTTTTACAGTTCTCCAGGGTTGGTCTCACATGTCAGCTACACTCCATAAAGCTGTCCTGTCCTTCTTTTTTCACAGGATTATTATTTCTGGAGAACAGACCAGGCATAAGCAGCAGACTCCCTGCCTCTGGGCTCCCTTTTCATACCACTCACCTCATAAATCAGTCACAGGTAATTAAATGCAAGTGATTTGCATCCTTTTTGTTTGTTTGGTTTTGCCGTCTCTCAGTCTGTACCAAAGAGAGACAAACTGTTCCGTGCCAGTCGAGTATAAAAATATAAATTGTAAATTGAGATCTGCAAACAAAAAGCTATTTAACAAGCTATTTAAGTTTGAAACTTATTATTTGTACTTTTAAATATTTTCTTTTTGTTTTCCATATCCGTCTCCAAGTTTCACATCCATCACTGTTTTGCATTAGCATGAATGATGGCCTGCTATAAAATTCCGGTAGGTTTTCTGCACTTCAGTAATCTGAGTGACCTCTCACAAAAAAAGTAGTGAGGGGATAAGAGTGGGCTACAGTCAAGCAGGATGTCTAGCCTCTGCTTTTAGCCCTTTGTTTAGTCAAAGTTGGTAAAGCCCCATGCTTTGATACAGTCATGCATAGGCGAACGCCTTCAGGCTTAACAGGGATTGGTCAAACAGGCCTCTTAAAGGGGAGGCCTGCCCCTTAAAATCCACAACAGGAAATGACCATCCGTCATTTATACGTCAAAACAGCTGTTAGCAGCCCACTTCAAGGCCAGACTTGAAAGGAGCTGTTCCCCGTTGTTCCAGCCCGCCCTCAGTTCTTTCTCTCACTCTCTTTCTCTATTTTTTTAAATGTTCCCTTCCTCCTCCTCTAGGGTGCCTTTAAACTCCCTCCATTCCACCCACACCTTTGCCCCCTGCCAAACTCACTTATCCTGAAAATGTTTTTGTAAGGCAATCCATCTTAATTCCAAACCATTGGAATTCTAAGATTTGAGGTTTTAGGGTTTACATTGCATGTTTTTAGCTTTTTAAGGAAAGCAGTGATTCTTCATTTTCTTTGCAGTCCTAAGAATATAACAATGGTTACACCCTGTGATTCTGGGTTTCTGACTAGTAACATAATTTGTAGACAAACGGAAACATTCCAGACATCTCGAGCAAACTTTGCAGAGTGGCAACAGAGATGGATCAACTGTAAAAGCAGAAAAAAACACTGAGTGTCTACCCACATTAATACGCTTGTCGACAGGTTACACCACACCTGTCATAACCTGAAGTATCTGTTTGTGTGAGGCAAAGACAACTGATGTGTTCAAAGGAAGCGATCGCATCATCTCACTTAACCCTGAGCACATCTGAATTTGCATTTGTTCCTGTAGTTTTATAGATTTGCACGGCCATTACAGACTCCGTATAGGTGGCAAGTGATGGATGACACAAGCAAACAGCAGGGCTGTTGACAGAAGGAGAGGTGACTTCATACAACCACTGCTGCTATCTCTCAACACACACACATGTGCGCGCACACACGTGCAGTACGTTAAATGGCTTTAGACGCCACAGGTAAAGAGATCCTTGTTTAACCACGGCAGATGCGCTTGTACGTGGAGTCAACTATGTGTAGTTCCTGAATAAACAAGACAACGTGTGTTCAAAACCCAACACACACTGCATGATGAGATGGATCTCTGAATTCCTGTGTTGTGAGACAGAGTGACAGTTTAATTAACTTAACAGCTTAGATTAGCATGACAGAAATAACTGTTATGTATGATTAAGTGTTGTTTAATACTTTGCATCTCCAGTCAACTTTGATCGTCTGTGGTACTTATGAATGTGTGGGAGGCTGTTTGTATGTGTGCTGTATGTGGGATCTAAAATGACAGGTTGCTGACAAGCTTAAAACTCTTTCTGCCTCTGAAATGCAGTGTCCTGAGGCTTTCATTTCTCCCTGCACACCATTATTAAATGAATATTCACCTCTGCCACCCAGATACCCGAGACAAAGCCCTGCAACACATGTTTGCCTGTGGCTCCTCCTCTCCCTAGGTCAACAGTTCATGCATTCTGTCTTTTTGTCATTTTTATTACACTAAGGCAGGCAACAACACCTTTCAAGAAGCTTCCCAGGTGCTCTTTGTTTTTAACCCCGAGAACGGTTCCAGAGATCAGTCCTTTCTCATCTCTCTGACTCACCTGACAGGTTTTGCCACTCAGAGTAACATAAACATTCTCGTCCACATTTACACTGTGCAAAATGAAGCAACTTTTATGCTGTCAATTTGAAATATGGCTTATAGCTACAATGCATTATCAATACATGAGTGGATGCAATTGATTATTTTTCATTGCAAACAAAAGTCACAAAACAACTTAGGGATGCAAGACTTCAGAAACACGCTTGGCTTGCCAAAATAATGTAATACAACCCGGTCCAATATCTGGGATTTAATAATGTTGGGCATAAGCACTTACGAACAATCAAAGCTATTAAATATAACTGTACTTCAAAGTTACTTAGACACGAATTAGCACAGTCTCCCTGTAATAGCCTCTGTCAGGCTTCATTTTTCAATGATTAAGCCAATTCATTGCATAATTAAGTTAGCTAAATTACTTCAATGGCAAAGTAACATGGGATAATGCAATAAAGTTATTAACATTCCAGAACTGGAGGCGCACACATTAGGCATGTGCTGTTATAATGTATGAATGTATTACTCAGTATCATTTGACTTGTTTGACCTAAAAAAGAGACTGCTACCATATTCTCAGCTTTTCCTTTTAATACAACCATATAGGCTACTATTACATTTAAGGTTGTAAGGTAAACCTATATCAGCATTGATTCTTTGAATTATGAAATTACGTATAAAATACATTTTAGACTATACATCCTGTAAATACATTTCTGGACCTTGTACAAAGAGAAATGATAGTACTATGGATGTCCTTTTGAACTACACAAAAGATGTCTGAATGAGTCTACTTATCAATAACTAGTAGGCTATAGATGTCTGGATCACTGTCAACTATATAAGAATCTATAATATCTGTACACAAGCCGTTTTACCATTTATTCTTTAAAACGTTGTGTCACAAGTACTTAAAGCAAGTAATCCAACAGCGACAATTCCAATACTTTCTAGTATACATTCCTTTACTAGTACTTATAATTAGATAATATATCCTATTTATGAATTAATTACCACAGATCTACACTATTAAATGTAAAATTCACGTTTTTACAATATAACATAATAGAAACAATATAGGGTATATACTTGGAGTGACTAGTAGCAAAGAAATAAGCACTATTGTAGTCAAATCTAATTAAAGGTTACTACTGCAACTGCAATAAAAAGTAAAAACAAAAATGGGCTACTACTGAAGATATTAGTCATTAGCTACTAGTGATTAGAATAACTACAAAAAATAACCAGGCTACTAGTAACAGAATTAGATTAAAAAAATGGTAAAACGTCATGCCAGTCTTTGCATGTTTTGACATACAGCGATCAAGTGCTTGGCCAGCGGGTCCGGACTGGAGCGAGTCAGGAGAGAGGAGGACAGTCTCCGCCTCTGTTGTGCCTACCCACTTATTACTAATGCAGACGCAGGCGATTGGACGGCGGCTGAGCGCTTTGAAGTTCTCCCTCAGATCTTCAGTACGAGCAGAGAGTATGCGTACGGAGGGTGTAGTGCACACACCGACCAACGGAATGCCATTATTTGACAAGACATTTAGCAGTAGGTCTGCTGTGTAGTTTCTTTCTTTTAATTTTACGACAAGTATACAAAACTTCTCTTATTTCCCAAGTCGTCGTTTGCGCGTAAAGGACTCGCGATCATTTGGGGGTTCAAAGCAGCACTGATTCGGTAACGGAACGATGCGGAGACGGAGTGTACGTTCTTCATAGAGACTATAACAGCTCTCTTTCTCTGGACTACAGACAGAACTGATGTTTCAACTGGATATTTAACTGTCTGCAGAATAGGATATAATGTTGTTTGGCTCTTTATTGAAGGCACTGGATATCTCTAAATGAAAACTGAAGGACACCCGCCCCGTCGCTTCCCTCGACAGGTCTCTGATCAGCCCCGATCCAGATGAGCGAACTGCCTCCTGGATTTGCAGTCTTTTCACGGAACCAGCAGACCCTTAAAAGTCGTTACATTAACAACGATAGTTTGCCCACCTGTTTAAGACCTCAGACCGTCTCGATCTTCTCACTGCCGATCCGTGATCCCGCGCGTCAGGAAAAAAGGCTGCCTATACGGATTCTCAAAATGTTGACCGCTCACACAAGTCATATACTTCACCCAGAGTATCTCCAGCCGCTCAGCTCCGCGCCAGTGAGCATCGAGGTACGAGGAACTCCTTTCTAAAAGCATACGTTAATTACTTGTGTGTATATATATATATATATATATATATATATATATATATATATATATATATATATATATATATATATATTATATATATATATTATTTATTTATTTTATTTTTACTTGTATTAAATTAGCCTTTATGTGTGGTTGTCCGAGTTTGTGTTTCTATTAAGCGAAAGGATTTTTGTTTCATTTCATCGGCATGTCTCGTGCGCATTTTTCACTTGATTTATCGTTTCTCAGCATTATGTTCAGGCGCGCCTCGTTTTAATGATTTAATTCGCCAAAAGAATCTAAATGCTATTCAGCGCCAATTTGAAAGGATAGTCCGGATCTGGATGAGGCCGTTTCCCAGTATGAAGCAACATTTTATGGTTTCGCATTTCCTGATCTGTACTGACTTGCGTTTTTACCGTACTTAAAATTCCACCGTTTATCTACCAGCTTAAGCACTCGAAATTCAAAAACACGAAATTCATTTTTTGAATAAAGTCTTAAAACACTGCACAATGTAGGCTACTTTGTGTATATGGGGTGAAAACAATGTCAATTTATTCCACCTAAAGCAATTTATTTTATTTATTGTAAAATGTAAAAGCTTTCACAAAAGCATTTAAAGGTGATGTCAGACTTTCAAACCCAATCTAAATATAAACAGAATGATTGTACTATTTTGAGATTGTGGCCAATGTTGCAATCATTGGAGACATTCGCTATAATTGGTTTTCCATAGAATTGGACATTTCTGTCCGTTCTTGTGAAGAAAAATAAAATTAACTTAAAATGTCATTTTTGTCCCCATAGCTGGATGCCAAAAAGAGTCCCCTAGCATTGCTGGCCCAGACCTGCTCACAGATTGGCAAACCAGATCCTCCTCCCTCTAAACTGGGATCACTATCCTCCAGCAGCCATGGAGACAAGGACGGACGCTGTAGCAGCTCCAGCCTGAAGCCTGGGGAGCATCAGAACGTAGATGACAAGTCCAGCTTCAAGCCTTACTCTAAAACTGGATCAGAATGCCGGAAGGATGGAGCTGGGATGAATAGCTCAGCAGATAAAACGGGGTTCAGAGTGCCAAATAGTGGTTCTACAGCTGTGACATGCCCCTCTTTACCTCCTCATGCCCCCTCTCCCCAGGCCAGCTCTCCTTCTCAGCAGACATCAGGACAGTCACACACACACCGGCAGTCTCAGTCTCCCCTGTCACAGAAAACAGCACATCTACAAACCACCCACATGGACTCCAAAGCTGCAGGTTCAGACCCAGGGAACGACAGCAGCAGCAATGGTGGCGATCGCAATGGGAAAAAAGATTCGGACCACAGTAAATCAAGTCTGGACATTGCACAGATCGCCAACTCGAGTCATGCACGTGCTAGTGCGAACTCCAGCAATGCCAGTTCCTCTAGCAGTCCTCAGCCTGACCATAAGGCTGACCCCCAACCCCCTCAGCCCAGTCTGGGTGCGGGCCACATCGCCCCTGTGTCTCCCTTCAAACCGGGCCACTCTGTTTTTCCCCTCCCGTCCTCCACCATGGGCTACCACGGCTCTATTGTCGGGGCCTATGCCGGCTATCCTTCTCAGTTTGTGCCTGGGTTGGATCACTCGAAATCTAGTTTAGTTGGCTCTGGGATGGGTGTTCCAGGAAAGCACCCCAGCTCCAGTCCTCTCACAGGGGCCTCACCTCCCTCTTTCATGCAGGGTTTGTGCAGGGACCCATACTGCCTCACCTATCCCAATGCACCCCATCTTGGGGGCAGCAACTGTTCTTCCTGCGTTCACGATCCGTCATCTGCCCTCAAGTCTGGCTTCCCTCTTATGTATCCCACCCATCACCTCCACTCCCTCCACCCCAGTTCTCTGTCCTCTAGCGGCACCACGTCTCTGTCCCATCCTCTGTATACTTATGGTTTCATGCTGCCCAGTGAAACACTCCCTCACGCCTGTAACTGGGTCTCAGTGGGTGGCCCGTGTGACAAACGCTTCTCCACCTCAGAGGAACTCTTGGCCCATTTGCGTACCCACACGGCTCTGCCAGGTGTGGATGGGAAGCTGCTCTCTGGCTACCCTACATCTGTCTCGTCTGCTGCATCCTGCCACCTCCACCTGCCTCCTCCTAGCAGCCCAGGAGCCCTTCCCAGTTCCCTCTCCCTGCGTGGATCACCAGGGCTAGGTTTGGCACGGTATCACCCCTACGGAAAGGCACACTTGCCAGGAGCTCATTCCCTTCCTATGCACTCACTCCCAGCCACAGCGCCCTACTATTCTCCCTATGCTCTATATGGCCAGAGACTGGGCTCAGCTTCTGCTCTTGGGTACCAGTGATTAAAAGTCTAAGGACAGTGTAAAGATATTGGCATGAGCTCGCTGGAAAGCACAGGAACATGCAGGATTCCCCTAAAAAGAATGAAGCAAAAAAACATGGGATAGTTATATTCGCAATGAGGAATAAAATGCTTTGGATGACTGTTTAATTAATGGTCACTCTAAATATCCATTAGGATATTAGGGAACCCTTATGAACTTTAGGTGGAGAGCTAATGAGAATGCGGAACTCAATTTATTTTATCTGATACATTTTTCTTTTTCTTCTTTTTTTTTAATTTACCAAAAGTGTGTATTTATTTTTCACTTGAGCGCTTGACTTTTTGTTTCGAAGCAACATTTATCGCCAAAATTCAGTCATTATTTTCACAAAGGAGCAGTATCACAGTACGATTATGGTTGCTCCTATCATACATTTTGTAATAATGCAATGTTTGCAACAACAACAGACGTACATATTGTCTCTCAGACACAAAATCCTTCTTTTAACGTCACTTTCTTTTGTGCATTAGATTTGTGCAATTCTGTCTCTTTCTTGGAGAACGGATTAGCATGACTTGGTCAACAGCTACTTTGTTCCTTATGATTTGGCGATTATTTTGTACTTGTACAGTTCAAAGAATAAACGGAAAGATGTGATATATTTTCTATTGTAGCTGACTCTGCAAGTTGGGGATGGAAGTGGAGAGGGGAAAATAATTCAAATAAGAGTACTATGTTGTGATGGCAGCGCTATCCATTTAACAAAGTCTTATTTTGTGTAATAAATGATACTTGATTACATTTATAGCTGTGTTGATGTCCCTCGCTTCTCTTTCATGTACGTTTCTTACATTGTTAGTAACATGCTCGCTTTCCCATATGAAATTTTGGGCAAAAATGAGATAAGTCACACTTTGAAATAGAATCGTACACACTGACCATTTTCATAACAAAAAACACAAACAAAAAAGCATATCTATTTATATATAATTAGACCTTTCATAAATGCATATTTGAATATTCTTTATTTAGTTGGTTGGCATTTAAAAAAAAAACATTGTGCCTTCACTTGAGCAACTAATCTTTGACTTTAGCTTTCTACACTACTGACAGTTTTGTTCCCTATTAGTTCAAGCTATTAACACAAAATAAGGTCCTCTGTCTGTTTACTGTTCTGCTCGTAATGTGAAAGTGCAGTGTTAGTCACTGCTGCTTGTTTGTGCCTCTGCAGCATTGTGTAAAGAGCTGCCTCAGCACAAGGGAGTATTGGGTCTTAAATACAGCTCAATGATAGCCTGGTAATAACCCATGGGAGCCATGCACTCACTCCCAGTGCACTCTGATGGATTGCCTTGCTACACAAAGGGCAAAAGATGACAATGGGAGGCTGTTAATAGAGAAATATTTATCAAATGCTTGACATGACCCCCAGGAGTGCAGTCCCCATTGTTTGACCTGAGTGTGTTGTGTCCTATGGTTTAGAAAGTCTTGCTTAATGCTGTACTACAAAGAGGGTCAAGATTCAATATTGTTGATGTGATTGCATGGCTACGTTAGGATTAATGTCTCATGCATAAGCGGCCAGAGTGTTAATCTTTTCTTCAGAACCTTTTTCCTGAAAAAGGATGAGTGGAGATGCTGTTAAGCACTAGGGTGAGCGAAACGCACACACATTCACACGTACAGACAGATTCTCAGTTCATTAGCACTTCAGACAGGAGAGGACGCAGCACAGGTGTCACTTGACAGGGCCATTAAATGAATAGATCACTCCACCGCCTCTGTTAACTCTGGCTATCCAGCAAGGACACAGCATAAGGTTCCTCTTATGGGAAACCAAGAGGTCAAGACTAGAGGAGGAAGAGCTGAGAGGAGAATAAACACTTGAAGGGAAACGTTTCCCAATTCCCAATACCCAACTCTACATTTTAGTAAGACGCAACATAGGCCTGCTAATACTAAGCAGTCTACCAAAATTATGTATTCACAGGGCAAAATTATGTATAAACTGCAGTAGAGAGCATCTAACATGTAGTATTGCAATTTGTTAACAGTTCTGAAAGTAAGGTTCAGCGCCAATTTTAGAGCCTATTTTAGAAATAAGTCTTGAATGACTTCCTGTGAGACTCAGAGAGGAAGTTATTTAATGGAGTCACAAAGTATTTGGGCATAGCCCAAGAGAATTAAAAACTACATAACATGGATTATGTTGCCCCTAGTGGTAAAGCAATGCAACAGCAATGAACAAAATAAATCATTGAATTTAGTCAGCAATTTGTTTTTTGCACAAATGAAATGAGAATACACAAAATGTGTATTAAAGTGTGTAACAGGTTTTTGATGAAGAACGGGGAAAAAAGAGATCAAATATTAGTTACAGCCAGTAAAGCCAGGTTAAATGCAGGGGGGACTTTTTATGTTTAATAAGAAGGTGAGGGATTAATCCTGCCGTCACCTCTTTCCCACTCGTTCATCACATTCTTGCTCTATCCTTCTCTCTGTCTTTCTCCTCATCAATCTCTCCCTGCCATTTATCTTTCTCTCCCTCGTCTCCCGGGCTCCAGCTGAGTCAATATGCAGTCACTCTGTTTCTGTCGCCTGCTTGTGGAGGGGAGGGGAGCTGGATGGATGTGTGGGTGGGGGTGTGGAGTTAATTTAGTCCCTGACCAGTGTCTTCTCAGCAGGGCTACACCTGTTTGATTGATCCTTTCTCCCTTTCTCTGCTGTCCCACTGGGCTTAGAAGGGTGGTGGTGGGGGGGCAAGACCCCCCACCCCCAATGTGTCCAGTCAACTACTGAGGAGAGAAAGAGTGTGTGTGAGAGAGAGGGAGAGAGCAGCAGCCCATCACAGCAGTGTCCCGGGCAGGCAGCCCGGCAGCCCTAGTGATTAATGACGACAGGGTGTGGAGCTGCTCCTCAATTAGCCGCCAAGTCCACAGCAACTCACGAGCCTGACAGCCCCAACCTGAAAAAGAATGAGCGAGGGAGAGAGTTAGATCACCCCTCCCTCACCGACTCTTTTTCTTGGGCTGTCTCTCTCTGTTTAGATCTTGTCTCTTGTCTCTCTTCACCTACACCCTCTTTCTCCCCTGGCTTCTCTCCTGTTACTTTCTTGTTGTCTCTTTGATTATGTTAGCCTAATGCAGACTCTCTCTCTCCCTTCGCAAACTTCCATATACATTACACTCTGTTAATTACCGCATGAGTACTCTGATGACTGTTTGTCACGGTGATATAGACCAGACCGCTCTCTTTCTCACACACACTCATCAAGCTCATAAAGCAATCAATCACACAACTGCTTCAGCTTTATGACTAAAAAATCCATTGAGGACTTTCCACGGGACTCTTAATCACATCAACCACATCAGAAAATACCACTCCATCTGCCAGCAACAACAAAAAAAAATTGTGGCGGTGCGCACCTCTGCCCAGTGATCTCTTAGCCATCCCCATTTGTCTAGCGAAACCGTGTGCATGTGTGACGACAGCCTGACAACGCAGGCAAACGAGTGTGTTGCAATTATGGCTAACCACTAATAACGCATTCCACCGCTACAGCTGGATTCCATTTGTAAACGCGCTGGGGGAGCACGGCACCGAATGTCACGAACATTGTGCGCATGAAAAATCGTGCCTTGGCACCGGGATGGTGGGGTTAAGATTGATTCCGAGTCATGCCCAGAGTGACAGCACCTTTTCCTGTTCTGCTTAGGAAAATGTTTCAGTTACCTCATGCTTCCTCTACAATGTTTCCTCTATATGCATTCATATGAGTCATTAAGATTTTTTTTTTTTTTTGAAAGAAGTCTCTTATGCTCATCAATGCTGCATTTATTTGATCAAAAATACAGTAAAAGGAGAAATACTGTGACATTCCATTACAAATTAAAATGTTTTCTTTTTTGAACATTCACATATATATTTTCTATTTAAAAAATTCAATTTTCAGCATCCATTACTCTGTAAATGTAATCATTGAAATATGCTGATCTGCTGCTCAAGAAACATTTATTATTACAATGTAGAAAACATCAGTGCTGCTTATTATTTTTGAGGAAAATGTTATACTTTTCTTTTAGGATTCTTTGATTAATAGAAAGTCAAAAACAATAGCATTTATTGAAAAGGAATTTCTTTGGAAATCTTTACACTCACTTTAGAGCAATTTGATGCATACTTGCTGATTAAAAGTATTAATTTCTTTTGAAAAATGTTTACTGTACCAAACTTTTGAACATTAGTGTATATGCTACAGTATTCCTAAATACTTCTAGCAGATATACACATTTTTAAGTTTTTTTGCATCTGAGAAATAAAAGACCAACAATATTGATGATATATCTATTTTTTTCTAGCTAGAACAAAAACAACAAAAAAAATCAACATTACATTTTTTTTTAAAAAAGATAGTCCATTTAATATGTCCCGGAGGCCCAACTTCCTAAATTTAAAAGAAAATACATCAACAAAGAGTAAAAAAAGAAGTTGCACTCATCACGCCATTTCAAGGGATCTTTTATATGCATCTAAAACTTTAAGACCAATTCACAGACGAATGCCAACAAACACCAACAGACTAGTTGGCCGTTGGATATAGAATTTTATGAAAAAATAACAGTCATGTTCACACTGCCCCCACAGACACTGACAAACGCTGATTGAACATGTTCAATCGGGTGAAAACAAACCCCAACCAATGCCAACAGATGCCGACACACTGATCTGACAAAACACAACAAACGTGTTTGTTGGCGTTTGTCTGTGCGGTGTGAATTGGCCTTTATACTGTATAAATAGGAATTCGTCCTATATTAAGAATTAAAATTGTCATAATTTCAAAAGGCCTCTATAATATATTCTGCAGAATGATGTAGTGACATCTGCTGGGGAATGTTTTCCGTTTCTATTATGTACTTGCTTTGATTCATTGGATATCATAATTAGACATTATGTTCATACTGTGCTTTGTGAGCACTAAAGTGTCAGTATATATAAATAGTATATATAATCAGCATATAATTCAAACTGGCCACATTAATCCAGAATAATGTGCTTTAATAAAAATGACTAGTATATTGTCATTTGTGAACATCACAATGAGGACATGTAGAATATGGAGAGCTTTGTAACTGTTTATTTTACCAGCTGCCCTCAGCCTCAAGCTTGGCATAACATTGTCACAATGTTTAAACACTGCTGTCATGTGCAGTCCAGGTTTAAGTGGACTGTATGACATCATTTATAAACTTCCAATGGGCAATGTTGGTGCGACCATGACACGATGATGTGTTGAACCCAAAGGTCAACTAATCCATTAAACACCATGTATTAATCTGCCACCTGACACACTCTGGGCAGAAAAGAACTAGTGATGTTAAAACAAAGTTATACAATAGAGTCTTTTTCTATTCTGCACATACAAACATAGTACTAATATTAAAGGTTAAATACATGTCCTACTCGTATTCAAAACCGAAGGGCACATAGACATCTGTCAGGTCTTGTTTAATGAAATATACAGAGATAAAAGTACTCTTGTCAACACCCTTCCATTTTTCTTCATAATGTGACAACCCTGTACATACCACATGGCTCTGAAACTTTTACCCAAGGCCTCTAGTCACCAGATTTTCCTTCCGCCTCTGTCAGGATATTTTATGGACCGTCAGTGTGGTGTGTGGTGTGTTGTGTGTGTGTGTGTGTGTGTGTGTGTGTGTGTGTGTGTGTGTGTGTGTGTGTGTGTGTGTGTGTGTGTGTGGTTGCTGTGTGTGTGTGTGTGGTAGCGTGTATACACCACAGAAACAGCCAAGTTAATGTTATGAGAAGCGGCAGGGGTTTCTTAAGTAAGAGCAAAAGTTTTCCAGAGCAACGTGATTATTTTTACTGACTCTACGCCCCCCTCCCTTTTAGCAGCGGTGATGGTAACCACTCGGTCTCCTTGCCCTCTCTGTCTTGGCGGTAAGCTAACCCAGCTGTTCTCAATGCCATTTTGGGGAGAGGAAAAACCAAAGGCAGGAGAGGGACAGAGAGCAAGAGAGAGAGAGAGAGAGAGAGAGAGAGAGAGAGAGAGAGAGAAGAGAGGAGAGAGAGAGAGGAGAGAGAAGAGAGAGAGAGAGAGAGAGAGAGAGAGAGAGAGAGAGAGAGAGAGAGAGAGAGAGAGAAGCTGGCAGGGAAGGGAACAGACCTGATTATCCAAATACAGTCATTAAAGGGGAAATGTGTTTTTCAAACTGTCAAGATGATTAATGAGGGAGAGCAAATCCTCACAAATGCTCTTGTTTAGTCTAACTGGCAGACATGATCCTGGCCACTGATTAATGGCAGTGCTGGTGCGTGAGGCCACCGTGAGGTGAGATGAGTGGGGTGGGTAGGTGTTAGGTAGTGGAAGGACGCGTAATGTGGCTGAGCGATAGAACTTCACAGGATGTTACGGAGAGAGACAAGAGAAAGCGCGCGAGTCAACACAACAGCAGTTTTATCTTCTGCACTTTTTAGAGAGTTTAATGAGTTTAAACAACAAGGCTGCATGGCTTCACCTCACAAATATGCTCATTAGATGTTTTTGGCCAAACTTGCGGCGGTTGAACAAATACCACGCATGATTTA
>CM070820.1:34354759-34587259 GCA_036326025.1 Chrosomus eos | reverse complement strand
TGAGCGTCTTTCATGCTCACAAAAGGTCCGCTAATCCGCCTAATAAGCAAGGCATTTTGGCAATCACACAAATGTCATTTTAATTTAAGATGAATGTATATACACGCCAAATAGTTAGTACAAATAAAAATGTATGTGCTTACAGTAGGCCTACATTATTTTTGTAAATTTTTTTGGAAAATTTTTTAAGCAAATTCTAATGCATAAACAAATAAGAAATTTTGATGTGACTTTCTTATAATAAATGAGTATCAATAATAAAAATAAAAAAACGAATATTAATATAAACCAAAAACTGTCATGCTTATTGATAGTGTAAGGTTACACTAATCTGTCTAAATATTAAAATTCATTTACATTCAACATTTCATTTTAAAGCAATAAATCTAAATTAACAGCAAAAAGCTTGCATACCCATGTCTTACGTATCTTTAGCCTTCTGCATTGTAGACTACACCATGATTTGAAATTTAAATCAATTCAAGGGCAAACTAAACAACAATTAATTACAATGGAAAGGCAATGCAAACCATGTTATTGATGGTTGTGTGCATAAAAAAAGCAGCATGGGGAAAAAAAGTAAACATGCGAGAACAGAGATGTCATGTTACAGAACTTCTGGAGAAATGTTTTTTTTTTTTTTAATTGTGTGAATTTAACAGGATACTATGGGTTTAAAAGAAGGATATTTAAAAGAAAAAGAGAGAGAGAAAAAGCTAATGAAGCCACTCTGTCATTTTGTTGCTTTTCTGACTCGAATTCTGAATGAATTTTCTCTCTGGAGTGAAGACTGTACTCTGTACCAGCAGGGGGCGCTGTGGTTGCAATTTAAAAAGCAAAGCAAGTCAATAAATGGCTGCATCCAATATTGCATACTTCCCTACTATATAGTAGGCGAAAAACAGTAGTGACAAGAGTAGTATGGCCGAATTCACATTCCTCATAAAAGGCATAAGTAGGCAAAAGGTACCCAGATGACTGACTAGCCTACATCCACCGAGTTTCTAAAGTGTGCATACGATGAACAATTTCCTATCCCATGAGGCCACGGGAGAGGCCGTGAATGGCAGTGACTCTACTGACGCTGGTTGGTCACATGATAATATGATGCACATGATGCAGTACAACCGGATTACATGCATACAATGCAAATTCATACTATATAGAATAGAACATACCTTTTCAGTGGTTGCAAAGTAAGTACTTATTCAAATTAAGTACCTAACTACTCGTGAGTATATGAGATTTTGAATGCAGTCAATGTTCATCTCTGTAGATGCTAAAAGGTGCTGCAGCATTTTCATCTGTGGTGAGGAAGAATATCTTTTACAAGCAATTCCATGCAAATTGAAAAATGCTAGTAGTTCATAGTCATGAAAAGGGATCTTTATTATGCGGTGACACATTCCTGCCCACCACACTGGTAAGCTGTGTCTTGTACTATGACATGTCTAATCAAGAAAATCAAAAAGCCTTCCCTCGGTTTACTAAGAAACTCATACATGGTGAATATAACTATTCTCCTTAACCCTAACCCGAAGTCTGAGCAGAAGACTAGCCACCAGCCGACTAAACCGTATCAAAGGCACAATACTGAAAGCTAACAAACATGTAAACATTTGTTTCCATTAAGTTGTAATGGACTGCAACAGTAGCTTGGACTGCAGTTAGCAGTCTAATGACTCTTTGGAGAGCCAAATGTGAGAAAAAATGTTAGAAATAAAGTCACAACTACGAGATATGAAGTTACAATTATGAGCATGAAAACACAATATTCATAATAACCGTAAAAGAGACAAAGTACCACAACTATACAGCATCAAAGCTGCAATACGTTGTTCAGAGGAAGGGCCAGGAATAGAAATAATTTGTCATAACATTCAAGTGATGAACGTCTATCCAAGACAATAAGTCTTTTTTTAAATAAGTGTTTCCCATCCTTACTGAATCAGGCCCCAATTTTAAAAGCCAGTAATGATTTATTGTTTTTTTTTATGTTATCTTTAAAATATTCAGACCGTATTCAGACACTTAGCACAAAGCGTCACAAACAGGGTGGGGCGCAATTCTTAATTAAAGAATTATCTCTTTTTCAATTTACGAGTTGGAATTTAAATTGAATTGGCATCACCCCACATCAAAAAGACATTAGAGGAAGTGGAATTTACAATTCAACAGGGAATTCAACAGGTAATAACATGTGTTTAAGTGTTCTTCCATAGATTTATAAAATCTAAAAATTGTATCTATACATTTTTCTATACAATGCAATTTCTTACAGGTGAATTTTCAAACTTGTCAAGACATCATATTCAAACTTTGTCTTAATGATCCTTTGCTTTATAGATAAAAAATTACATTTATTGCAGTTAAATGTATTTTTTAATTCCAGTTCATTTTAAATGGACTTCCTTAAATTCAAATTAGAATATGAATTCTGCATGTTTGCTACCTCATTTCAAATTCAGAATCTGAATAATTCATTATAGACTGATATTAACTAGTAGAAAAACAAACTAACAAACTGTCCACTGTGCTGATGTTAAGTAAAGTCTGTGACAGCAGAGGGCGGCCTTGCAACACAAATATTTTTTGCACAACTTTGTTTTTCCTTTTGACACACTTTCTTTGTGTTTGTGATTATTCAAATAAATGGATAAGAAACGTTTTCCAAACTATTTAACGGAATTGTTGTTGTTTTCAGATATGGAAACTAACTTAAGTGCACAATTTATAACCTTGGATATTAAGAAAAAGAGTGACAAAGCAGTTTTATATACAAACAAGCACTGTGTTCAAAGCCAGACAGGCACTTTCACGTCAACTCAACTTAGCTGCACTCTTTACAGGGTAAACAACATAATTCAATATTGAAAACAAATCTCCAGATCATTCCTGGACTCGTCAATGAAATGCATCATGAACAAATGTTCAAGACATATAAATCAAAGCAACTGCTGTAAGAAATGACTTATGTGACAAAAACTTGATAACCATAAAGCTGAAAAACTCTTAAGCTGGCTGATATTATAACTAGAAGCTGCTTACAACAGCAGTGGAATGGCAAAGCTAAGCAACATGACTCAGAATGACTCTCTAACACGCACACACAGCATACTGGCCTCTCATACTTGCAGCTCAAACTTCAAAGCCAAGCCAAGTAGCGTTGTTTCAATATCTAGGCACATATAACCAACAAGTAATGATGGTGAATTTTGATTCAAAAATGATCTTATGAATCAAAGAACTTCTGCAACTTCTGAAGCTACGTTGGCATTTTTCACCAAGGGTGCCAAATGCACACCAACCAACAAAATGCAAACGTATGTGTTGTGCATAACGTTACATACTGTACATTGAGTACCCTTGCTGTCCTTGGGCTTGTTTCATCCGATCTTGAAGCATCAACGTTAACATCCCAGCTTGGAACTTTCTCCACAGCCTGGCCCTGTAATGAAAGGGAACGAAATATATAAAATATAATATATATATAACAAATATAGTAAAAAATTAAATTCTTACATATTAACCCTCAGCAGCTGAGTGTACTAAGTGTCTTACATTTTATTATTTAGCTTAAGGTTTTTGCACACTCTTTCTGGATATTTTAATATGAATACTTTATTTATAAATAACTATACATTTATAAACCATTTTAATCAATTTGTTATATAATTCTGTACATAATAAGAAATGTAAACTTTTTCAGTGGACAACAAAACGGTTTAAATGCTATTTGTCTGACTACAAAATTACTAACCTCAGCATTTGACGCTGTCATTCTATAATTTAATGCAAGAAGAACAGACATATATTGTGTTTTTGACAACTGCAGCTACTTTAAAAGCACCAAGTGTAACTAAACAAACGCGGATTTACTTCAATAACTACGCTCTTGATAGAAAGGGGAAAGCATCTGGCATTGTTGTTTACAAGCTCTAGCTCCCGCCAACAGCTCACAACCACAAGTAGCCTACTGCATGAGAGGCGCGCGGCCGCACGCATACCTTGCGGTCCAACGGTTTTTAGATTTACGAGGTATGGGTAAGATTCAATAACACTTTAGGCTTAGAAGTTTTTCTTTTAATGCAACACTATGTAACATTGTTTACCTTAAAATAATGTTTCCAAAATCTTATCGGTGGTAGGCTACATCAAGTCTTAACAGGGTGAAAGGCACTTCTGCCATAGCCTGACGTGTCTGTATCGCTTTTACTGGCACTATGTAACTTCGGGGTTCGTGTAGGAACCCGACCACAAAAAGAACTAAAAAATTCGACTGCTTTACGTCAAGCGCTACAATAGTCATTATTTCGTTTTTCTTCGTTTCTGATGTCGCAATACATCATCCTTTCATAAAAACCTTGTAACATACTCTACCTTGTCTGTGGACATCGTTCATTCTAAAGCCGTGCTGGATAAACAGCGAGCGTGCGTGCGACGGTAGGCTACATTATTTACGACAGCGCCAATGGACAATTTAGTTTCCAACCAGTAGGGCGACCGAAGAGGAAAAGTCTTCTTTTTTTTTTTTAAGACATCCATACAGTGCATGTTTACATAAAAAAGCCATGCAGTGGAACACCAAAACGTGTTTGTGTTCTATATAGTGTGATTAATTAATTAAAATATAGTGATGTATTAATCTGAAAATGTTATGGTTTAATTTTTTTTTTAAACAGAACAGAGTGGTGCAGGTGTGACGTCTTTTATTTTATTTTATTTTTTTATTTATTTTTTTTAGGCCTGGTCCCCTCGACAAAACCCAATAGGATTTTCCAATAGGCTAGCACGTTTTGTCCATTAAGATAATTATAAAAGATGAACACTGCTTTTATTAATGTTGAAGCCTAAATGCAGTCGCCAGTCATAAAAAGCTAGCTAGGTTGTAAACTAACTACACTCACGAATTCTACGTCACCATCACTAAGCTTCTGACAACTTTTAGTTTTTATCTTAAAACATTTTCCCAAAACATTTGACTGGGACTATAGTTTGTAAGAGCACAGTTATAACAATGCTTTAAAAATCTCATCGATAGCCTCTGTAGTCCCATTTAGCCACTTGTTAGCAACTTTTTCATGACACATAACAGCTTAAAAAATTCACAAGTGGGGTATATTGATGTATTTTATGTCGTAGAATAAAACATGAAAGTGTATTGAGCTTGTGTTAACCACAGACTTTATTTCAGCCATTTAACCAAAACCCCATTAAATTCAGGACGAAAAAGCTAAATGCTAACTCGATTCTGTGTTTTGGCCTACAAAGTAATCTCATACCTGCACCACTTAATGTCATTGCAGGAGGGAGGGGAAGTTATTTTGATTTCGAGAGCAAAGTAAAAAAAATACATGCATGTAATGGATAAAATCACTTAGCCTAATATAAATTTTGCAATATTCCATAAAAGAATTTCAATTTTGATTTCAAGGTCACATTTACAAACAGCCCTAGTTCAAGACAAAAGAACCAGAGATCGACCAGTATGTAACCTCCTTTAGTGTTTTAATCTTGATTTAAAACCCATATATTCAGCTCAATTAAGGAAAATGCAAGTTTGCATGGGTTAGTCAGCAGGTAATCAGCAGGGTGATTCCGTGAAATCGGTGCCTTTTGCGTCCCTAACAAATAATCTAAAGTTGCTTTCAGAAGTTGCAAACGACTTTTCTCCAGTGTTGTGACGTATTTCAACTAGCACCTGATTGGATCTAGAAAAGTAGGTGTTTCATTCAAACACACAGGCAGCCCATTTACAATGTTGGTAAAATTATACAATTTTCACAGTTTTATATTGTCTTAAGTGTAATCTCATTGTTAAGCAATGGTTTTGACATAAATAGATATATTTTCTTAGAAGTATAAGTTATTTTATCATTGTCCCCTAATTTCATATCAGTCCTGTTACTATCACCAAAACACCCCTATAAAATAATGGTACAAACCAGAAGTGACATCATCACATTTTATTAGGGTTAGAGAGGGGTCGGCATACAACATCAGTCCTTGTTACCATTTTTTAAAGTGTACATATAAACAATTATGTATTAATCCTAATATTACCAATATCTAGAAGTAATAACCTTTCGGATTACATGTGCCTTTCTGACCTTGACCTGTTAGCTAGAAATTAGCATATTAGCATAAATCATCCTGTTACCATCAGTCCTGTTACTATCCAGCAATAGGGAGCATAGATTCTAGCCCAGCTGCATAACTCAGTCATAGATGGTGTATTTGTTATATTGCAGGGGAAAACATTCAATTGCAATTTAAGAATTAGGACAACAACTAAGGACATAGACATATATAAAGGTTATTTTGTGTGTTATTGAGCTAAAAGCAGCGACATATGAGTCAGCACGCAGCACGAGCATTGACATGCTTAGTTACCATTGTTTGTTTATGCATCTGTTTTTTATTTGTATACTTATGCTCCTTACTTTTTTAATGTCTTATTTGCATAGAATTAACCTCACTTTTAATTTGCTATACACTTTTACAGTTGTTAGCAACATGCCATTAACTGCAGCCGAGAAGCAACGGCGCTATCGTGCTCATAGAGACCAGGATCCAGAGAGGAGAGAACGTATCTTATATGGGGGGAAAAAGTATAAGAGAGAATGCAATGAGGTAGAAAAGGTGTTGAGGCAAAGGAGATGGAGAGCATACCATGTTTTATATGTCCAAAGATGATTTGTTTTTATAAAGATATGTTTTCTTCTATGATTGTATTTTTCTATATAATTCCAGATTACCTCCATTTGGAAGAAGATGGCCCAATGTTCCATAGGTAACTAGTACATATATAGAAGTAAATAAGTTCATAACTCTTGTCCATAATCATGCAATTAACTGCAATGACAAACAATAGGGGACTAAAGACACTCTTGAGAGCTCAGTCCTGTTACGGTCATTAATTTGATATTTTAAAAGAAATGTGACATTTGACAGTCAAACAGATCTCACCATAACCTGCACTATATTGCATTTTGGACAAGACCCTTTTTAAAATAAATATCTTGTCAAAGTATACATATTTCTTAATTGTAATGTGATGTCTTCCCTGAAATAGGACATTTTCAGTAATCTGAATGGCAATTATGATATAAAACAATAGTTTTACTTTTAAATGACAATCTGAATGAAAAGGACCAAAATACTTGTGCAAACAGTTACATATTTTAACTGGAGTATATAGTAAAACAGGACCGAGAAATATCAAAACAATAAACATAAATAAATGCCATTGCTTGAGACGGCCCAACACACTTTCTTGTCATGTTAAGATGTCTTAATTTAATGGGAAACTGAAAAAAATAAAAAAATCAGTTTGAGACTATTTTTCAAAATTTTAAAGTTGAAATGCACGATTTTATGGAATGATCAGCGTATTTATGATTTGCATAAACATCCAAATAATTTTGTTCACAGCTTACGTTAAAGGGATACTCCACTTTTTTTGGAAATAGGCTCATTTTACAACTCCCCCAGAGTTAAACAGTTGAGTTTTACCGTTTTTAAATCCATTCAGCCGATTTTCTGGTATAACCAGACAGTTTCTGGTCTCATTGACTGCCATAGTATATTTCTTTCCTACTATGGAAGTCAATGAGACCAGAAACTGCCTGGTTACTGATATTCTTCTAAATATTAGAAAATCGGCTGAATGGATTCAAAAACGGTAAAACTCAACTGTTTAACTCTGGGGGAGTTGTAAAATGAGCCTATTTCCAAAAAAAGTGGAGTATCCCTTTAAGCTTTATAGTATTCTGCAACCTTTAGCCATTAGTTTGGTCCAGCTGTCAAACATTTGGTTTGAAATTTAAAACTAGTCTATTGCCTAACATTTTTTTTATAGGGCGAGTAGGTTACACAGCATAGCATTTAATGCAGTATACAATGAGAGAATGTTTTAATCCAGTCCTTTTAACAGCAATGAGAAAGTGGGTTTATGCACTATTAAATTGCAATGCTCCTCACAGAAAAGGAGGCCCAAGCAATATTTAAGCCACATTATGGGCTTCACACACATAGTCCACTTTTGCATGAGATCCCATGTCCACAGAAACAGACTCCCGTAACTTTTCATACAAGCAAGTTTATTATTTACCCTTTTACAGATCAAGATAAAGCACAGCATTTGTACACATTCTTGTAACACTCAAATACAAGCCAGGTTCACACATGTAACATTGCTCAAAGAATGTCAAGCAAATACCGTGAAACTATCGCAATAGAAAACCTTCCACAGGATCAAGAGGGGAGGGGGGACTTCTGATAGATTAGTGCATTCCAAGATCGCTTTTAAAGAAAAAAAAAAAAAAAAAAAAAAAAAACTTGCTACAAACATACTGGCAGTTTCAAATAAAAACCAATAAAATTGACTTGTAAAAAGCACAAATTAAAACGGGCAAAGAAAAAAGTAGAATAAAAAAATATGTTTAAATTAAAAGGAACCACAAAAGGCCAATAAACTGGCATTTC
The DNA here is from genome assembly GCA_036326025.1 of Chrosomus eos. Classification (NCBI taxonomy): domain Eukaryota; kingdom Metazoa; phylum Chordata; class Actinopteri; order Cypriniformes; family Leuciscidae; genus Chrosomus; species Chrosomus eos. The sequence goes on along the minus strand of CM070820.1, from coordinate 34,578,772 downwards.
CAGAGTGCAGAGAACAGCCCAGTGGCCTTATACTAGAGGATAGCTGCCGCTGTCGCAATGCCACAATGGTTCTTTCGGTCTTTAGCCATGTAGATGTAGCCTTTGTTACCCCATTTCTCAGTCCAGCTAAAGATACAGAACAAAGCATGCATTTAAGGTTGTGCCTGCCGTTTTAAGGGTTATTCAAATCAAACTTGTGCATCATTACGAGGAAATCAGAAGTAGGCTAAATCATACCTGTTCTTTACAATCCAGTATCTCTTCCCAGCAACATCAGCACCCTCATAACCATAACCAACCACCAAGACTCCATGGTCAAGTTCGTCACTGCTGCACTCCTTCTCATAATAGATGCCTAGAGTAGAACATTTAGAAAGAAATTAAACCACAAAGAGACGGCCCATTTGATTTAGGTTTAAAGGCAAGCCATGTAGTTTTGTAATGGTTGTGCATACGATTTATTAACCATACATTTAGTCTGTTCTCAGAGTTATCAACCACCTACCAGACTGATAGAATTGGAAGGATTCATGTGCAGCATCAATAGCAACAGCTACAGGACCCACAGCAGCAACAGCCTTCATCAAAGCATGCTCTTTACCACTGGGAATGTCTACAAAACCAGTGTCATTAGCAGCATTATAACTGGGGTCGTAGTGGCATGGCTGATCATCCTGGGAGCACAAAAGACAGACATTGTACATTTCATGTGATGTAAATACTCTGATACCTGGGTTTAAAAAAAAGGGCCTTGACACCAACTATAGATTCACTAGCATCTCCAATCAGAAAAAGCACAACTGATTCTTACCGTTGCAAGGTAGGGATATGACTCCTCAGAATCCAGCCCATTGTTGTCCTGAACATACTGAAAGGCCTGGTCCATGAGGCCTCCATCACAGCCATGATTGCCCTCCGGCCTAGAACAGTCCACCAAGTTTTGCTCACTCAAAGAAACTAGCTTTCCAGTTTTACGGAACAGCTGACCCTCCAATGCACCCGTTGAGCTGAAAGCCCAGCAAGATCCACACCGTTTCTAGTATCAGGAAACAGAAATTTGTTACCAAACAGTGAAGCAATACATGCACATTTTACATTAACAGATACAGAATAAACGAAAGCTCAAAAAAAAAAAGTTTGATAAATTGCTTACTTGGTCTTTAACACGGGTAACATAACCCTTCTCTCTCCAGTCAACTTGTTGGGGGGCTTCAAAAAAGCTGGGTTCCATAAACAATGAGCCTTTTGACTTCCGGTTGGGGTCATGACTGTAACCATTCATCGCCTGTTTGAACTCTTCATTTGTCTAAGAGGGAGGATGCAAACAAAAGGCTTAAATTTAAAAAATGCCTAGCAGACATAAAGGTAACAATTGATCCCAGTGTTAAGTATGAAAATTACTACATTTGACAACAGATCTCATTCACAAAATGCTTACCATGTCACCAAATTGGTTCATGCCCAGTCGGAAGGTGTGTTTGCCCACGGAATGCTCAAGGTTATGCAACTCAATTTTTCTGAAGTTCTTCTCCCACACAATTCTCCTCCAGCCCTCTTCTATCTGAAGAAGCAGACATTTTAGCCATTGCAAAATAGAATTTCTGTATAAAACATGCATTGCTTTTCCTTTGTGTTGAAGCTGATGGCTGTTACAAGCTCTAGTTAGTGCCATACACCCACCTCGTGGTAGTTTTTTCCATGCCAGCTCTTCCAGAGGTGCCAGTGGTCATCTAACTGCTGGTCTAAGCTAGGAGCAGCAAACACTGCACTCATGCATAGTGTGAGGAGCGAGGCAAACATCATCCTGCCAGGAAGCCTGTGACAAGAAAACTAGACTCAATTTAAAGGAATTTCACAGAGGTGAGTGACAGACTACAGCAGTAAACATTTTATCCAATTACAAGAGCAAAACCTCTGCACATTCCAATAGTTATTTCATGTTAAGAACGCACTGAACATATACAGGTAACGAAGTCACATACAACGCATAATAAATCGTCTCAAAATGTGTATGCATCACTATAGTTAGACAGCTTCTTTTAGTTAAGTTTCAACAAGTAAATGCACAATTTTTACTAAGGCAATTTATCCACTAAACCCAGGTAGCCTACTGTAAATATAATTTGAGCAACTCCGAAATTAGAAGAATAAACTTACCTTTCACCAACGAACGAAATGATTGCCTGTCATTGTTTACAGTGGTTTTTAAAGCGTGCCTGAACACAGAGGCGTCATCTCATTGGCTGAGGGTGATGATAAGCCATGTGTTTACAGCCAATCATGTGAAGCAAGAATCTCATCCATTCATGTGATCAAGCATCACAAGATCGAGTAGGCCTACTCATCGCTGAGACTGGGCTTGCACTAACAAGATTAGAAGATACATCTGAAAACGCTTTTCTGTGTTCATCTATCTCTCTTTTTTTTTTAAATCGTCGTTCGCAATTTAATTGGAATTATATGTTTTATTGCTGGTTTAAAAAACAATTTATTGTCTTTATGAGACTCTTTGTTTGGTGCTTTGCTCTTTCTGTGTACATTTTAACGTTTGTTTGTGCTTGTCATAGAAGCGTGTCTGTGTCTGACAAACCCAACATGCTCAGGCAGAAAATAATCAAAGTGAAAATTCCCTAACTAAGCGTTTGAAACTTAATCAGTGGCTTGTGTTTTGTATGACTCTTAAAATACTACATTTACCAGCCACAGTACTGGCATTATCTAAGCTTGATCTTGGTCTTTCAGTTGCAGAGATGTGCACATGTGACATAATTTGGATACAAATTGTCTTACTTTTCAAGTTTAAACCTTTTTGCTCTTAATCTGTCTAAGAACATGTGAATCTCCATGCATGAACATCTCCAAAAAGATTCATGAATATTTCATATTTATTTAATACAGTGTTACAAAGTGCTAGTCTCTGAGGATGATGGCTTGAGTGAGTCATTATTAAATGGTGTCAAATCAAATGATTTGGTTTATAATAAAATCTTAATTAAACACAAACTTTTGACAAAGTTAGCAAAAACCACTCACAACCTGATATTTCCTGCATTCAACATATAGTGCAACAGCAGAAAAAGGAAATTGAAAAGAAATCTGTGATCTGATGTTTGATGAGTGAGAATCTGAATTTACATAAAGCCTAGTAAAGTTTAACAATGGCAAAACCCTTGGTTAGACCCTAAAAGACACCAGATGTTGCCTGTTTCGCTTTGCATCACGTCATACAATTTATTATGTTATCTTTATACAAAACCACTTTATTTGTTATATTTTCATTTCTGAATAGGAAGCAGTGACATTGATGTACCTGTATTAGGTGTTAATGACTGCATTGTGTGACTGCATGATTAATTAGGTCAATCAGTAAATGATGTCATCAGAACTTGAAAGGAGCCAGAACAAAAGATCAGATCAAAAGATCATCAAACTTCAAATGATGAAAAAGGCAATCATTCTGCTCCTCCTGCTGAAAATAGAAAGATCACTTTTCAAAGTTGCTTTTCTCGTGGTCATTAGAAATTGAATGAAACGTGCCACATGTAAAGTATGCCATTTTCAACACAAAAAGGAAACTTCACATACTTCTATAAGTTATTAATCACATTATTATTAATAATTGTCTCAGAGTTGTAAAATTTGGTTATTTTTTATTTATTTTAAAAACAGTTATTTATATGCAATGCAGCATTTAATAATTTAATACACTGCCATTATCTGAACAACAAGTTTGGTCTTCTACAGTTTACACTGATTATTACCTAACACTTCAGGCCAACAACATAGAAGACTTTAATCACAATTAGAACTCATGGACTAAATTACTTATCTATTACACTAATTAATCAAACTTGTGGCCAGATCAATGGCCAAAACTTAACTGCCAATAAAATTCTAATCTTCATATTTTCATTATTTCTTTCCTCCTCAGTCCACACAATGTTCTCGTGAAGGGAAAAGAACAACACATTTTCTCCATGGGAAATTTCTGTGATGTTATTAAACAAGTACATTTATTAGAATTTAGAGTAAGTCCATTGTTTTTTAGAATATTGAATTAAGTAATATTCAGATAATTGTATGTCCTCATTCTGCAACTCTTCTTCACTCTGTGTGAGTGTGCTCTTGGGTTTGTTGGGCTGACCAGGAAGACCTCCAGGATTCAATGGGTTACTTCTCCTCTTCTGATGGAAGAGACATTGATCGAAATAAACATTTGGGGCACATGCATGAAACATAACTTTACTAAGACACATTTATAGAAGGCATTCCAGGTCTTTGTTATAATGGTGGCACACACATTTAACATTATTCATGAAAAATGAGAAAAGGAATTTCTTTTTAAATCATTCACTGTTCAGTCATAAGTTGTTGCATTGAATTCAATAGATTATTTTCTCTCTTTTTTATTCTTCATCTTTCTTTAGAATGCGGACTAATTTTGAGATTATTACCTTATAGCAAACCACTCCAGCGATGATTCCACATAGTATTATAAAACCAATGCCACAACCCACCGATATCATCACTGTGATGGGGAGACCTGAGAGAAGATCTACACAAAGTTTCATTTTTTTTCATTCAAGTTTTTCTATTATCTTTCTTATTAGTGCAAAAAAAATATCAGGCCTATGCATAAACAAACATCACTAAATCTAAATTCAACTGATATAGTTCAAACAATTCAAAAGATATAACAACTAAACTATGAGAATGTGCAGAAACAGATCTTCACATAAATTCACAGATACTCTACTTTGTTACACAGTTAAAAAAAACTTTGCTGAATTAGCAAGGCCATGCTGCTAAAATCTGTTTTGTAACCTAACAGCATATGACATCCATCATAATAACACAGATGATACAGAAAAAAACATATGAAGAATCGAAGTTCACTACAGTTTTACAGTGTGTAAAACTACACTACAAGTTTCATGCACACAGATAAAAAACACCATCATGGTAAAACATATTGACACTAAAATATTGCAATAAACATTAAAAACATAAGATAACATAAACATAAAACCCTATGTACATTACTGATAAGAAAAAAAACAATAAGAAACATAATTAGGGTCCTTCGGCCCAAATGGACCCGAAGCATTTAAATAAAAAAATGTGAAAAATCATAGCTTCATTGGAATGGTCCAAAATTTGGTGACTTGTTGGTACTTGGTATATGAACACCCCAAAAAAATTGTGGACAAGATTTAAATAGTCTAAGTGGTTGTAAAAAAAAAAAAAAAAAACTCAGGACCTTCAGGTCCAAATGGACCCCCATAGGAAATGAATGGGAAATTGGCAAATTGGATTTTTTTTAATATATATATATTAATCCCACCCCATTTGGACCCGAAGGTCCTGAGTGTGACTGTTAAATGTAGGACCCCAACCATCAAATGTGAAGTAGACAATTCTGTGAATGTCCGTTTATGTTTTTTCACTGTAAATTATAAGATGATTTTTTTTACTTCCAAAAATAAAATTTGAAAAATGTACGGTTATATTTATTACAGGAAACTTACCGTTAACCAATTAACAGGTTTTTGATGTTGCATTTTGTCTTTTACAGTTAAAATTAATAACTTTTTTACAGTGTGATGTACAGTGTGATTAGCAAGTAAGCTCTGTTTTGGCTTCTAGTTCATGTACCTGTTTCTTTTGTTCCTGTTTTCCTGCCACTGGTTTGCTTATGGTTACTGTTCTGCTTCTGTTTCTGTTAATTATTCCCATGTAAGCCCTCAGTTTCCTGTGTTTCGTTGTGTTTTGTCGTCAGTGTTTTGCGTGGTTGTTATGTCATTCTCCTGTGAGCTCCTCATTGTTTATTTTGGATTTATTAAAGACTGTGTTTTTGTTCTTACTCCTTCATCGTGTCCTTACTAATACAGCCTCGTTTGTTACAGTCTCCTTCACTTTTTTGTATCGCGCATGTAAAAGTTTGTCAGAGGTTTGCATTTAGGTTTATGTATGTTACGTCCATTATAATATTTGTTTTAAGCAACAAAAAAACTATTACTATTAGTTTATTTATTTCTACTATTAGTTACTATTTTTATTGTTTTATACTAGTAGTTTTAATTGAATAAGTTTCAGTGGTGGAACAACAAAGCACAGCACATTTTGAGGATTGTGTTACGCTTGTTCTGTGTTGTGTCCCTCATCTTGATTCTGAATGTTAAATGATAGTCAGATATGGGTGTGAATATGGTTAGCCATATTGGTTATAATATAAAATGTCATTTAGGAACAAAAATTGGTTTATTTTTTAGCTAACTGGCAAACATGCATGGAGTTATGTTGAGGAAGATAATATTCTTACCATTTTCTGTCTTTTTCACTAGATTAATTTGTCCTTGAAGACTCCCTTGCGGGAAAGTGCTGAGTTTATAGCAGTATGTCACAAAGTCGCTCTCTTGTAATTTTTCCAGTATAACGCTGTGGTTTGATTTTAGCAAAAACACGACCAGCATAGCTGCTGTTGAATATAGTGAGTCCATGGATGGGGCTAAAGACAAAAACCTTGTGATGTGGACACCTGCTCCATTCAGCGAGGGTTACTGTCATGTCTCTTGTAACCTTGAATTTAAAAGTCGCACTTCCACCCAAAGTAGCTCGAATCACATCTTCATCTGTAAAGGCGCCTATGAAAAACAAAGAGTTTGTGCAAGTGATACATAAATGGCACAAACAGCAATTTTCATACCTGAACTGAACAGCATCTTATCAACTTTTTCTCAGTTTGATCAGTAAATCTGTTTATTTTAACAGTTTATAAAATAGGTGTAAAAAAAGAGCTCTGCCAGGTTTTTGTAAACCCGTATTTGCTTTCTCTTCCTGTATAACTGCCTCAGTTTCCTTCTTTTAACAGTTCAGTTGAGTTCTTACTTCGTTAAAATATATTTAATTATAGGCTATACATCACAAGATGAATACACTACTGTTTAAAGAGGAATGCATTTTGTTTTTTAAATAAAAAAGTAATATTTTGAACTTAATATTCATAAAAAAAAGGGTTTATCATGATTTAAAAATATTAAGCAGCAACTGGTTTCAACGTTGATATTAAGAAATGTTTCGTGAGCACCAAATCAGAATTTTAAAAAGATTTCTTAAGGATCATGTGACACTGAAGACTGCTGAAAGTGTAGATCAAGCCATTATACAGTATGAATAGGAATATATTAGAAAATATATTAAAACAAAAAACAGTTATTTTAAAATATTACTGTTTTTACTGTACTTGTGATCAAATAAATGCAGCCTTGGTTCACATAAGACTTCTTTCAAAAACATCTCACAAAAATCTTACTGACCCCAAGCTTTTGAAGGTAGGCTATAACAAAAAACATAGTAAAGCCTCTCTCTGTCAGTGTGTGTCTCAGTCACATTTCATACCTGTTATAAGGGTTATGAAGAATATCAACAGGTGGGTCCGGTGTTGTTCAGATAATAGAGATGGGTTCGTCTGTCCGATCCTCATGGTGTCTTTGCGCTATGCTGGACGTGTGATGTCGCCTAATGCTTTTTTTCGCCGTATGAGAAAGTAACCACAAAGACAACTCTGCATGTAGCTCTATAGCCCATAAGGTGTGGGCTAGGGTTTCAGTTAATCTTATCTTTAAAAACAACTTCCTGTAAAGTACCTCGTCTAAGAACTACGATTGTACCTAAGAATTCTATTGTATTTAAAGTAGCCAGAGATTGATACTTTTTGTACACTGCAATTTGTCTATAAAATAAATACAATTAAACTACATTGTTCATATCAACCTTTATAAATTATAATTTTTTAAATTAAAAAATGTCTAAAGCACTCATGCAAATATGTTCTTGTGTTTGTTCTCCGTCTTGTTTTCTACCTTGTTGTTGCACAGAGGCATTTGGGCTATAAAACCACTTCCTGTCTCTCTCCGCTGTATAGGTAGGTCACTCATGACCTTTTTGCATAACCAACACAACTGTCTCATACTTAGTGAGTTAAAGTAGGCTACTGTACAGAATTCATTTAAACACATTATCTTGATTTTATATACTTAATAATGTATGACCATTAATTTAATATAGATGACAATCAAGAACTGTAAAGTACACCTCAGCATAACTTAACTGTGTTCTATCTTCCTAAGTTTTTTTTTTTTTTTCAGATTTAGAGGGATAATTCACCCCAAATCAGTTGGTTTGGAACAACATAACAGTGAGTATGTTGGACATTGGTCACCACTTTATGGACTAACACCACGGACATTTTTCAAATGATCCTCTCCTTTAAATGATGATATACCGTTAATGTTTCATTTTTGGGTGAACTATCCTTTTAAGGTTTCAATAGATATCCCACTTTATGGGACAAAATATCGAGAGAACTTGAAATAAGAAAAAGGTGAGTGAGTGATGAAAGAACTTCATGGGTGAACTATTTTAATATTTTAAATATAATATTTATAAAGTCAAGTCGTCACCTTTATACAGCGCTTTTTACAATACAAATTGTTTCAAAGCAGCTTTACAGAGATAACAGGAAAATAATGCAGCAAAGATCGTTTTGGCTGTAAAGCAGCTCTAAGAAAGTCATTGTCTAGTTTAAGTAAGTTCAGTGTTGATTCATTTCCATTGTAAAAATCATTAAAATTAAGTTATTGGTAATTAATTAAACAGAGAAAACAGAGAAATTCAGTTCTCATATAATGGTGTCAACCATTGTCATAAATATCTATAAATATATAAGAATCACTGAAACATTTCTTAATTGCAATAATGCAGTGACATTTCAGATTGTGACATTTATTGGGTTTGATCATCAGATAAAACTTATTAATATTTCCTATAACTTGTCATTAAAACACACACACACTTGATTTGCTACTAAGATTACAAAGTTACCTATGTTTGATCATTGCAGCATGTTGCATTCATACAATTTGATTATATGCTATAAAGTTACAGCCTTTATGGGCAAAGATTCATTATGTGAAACCAGGCAGTTTAATTTCATGAAATAGTTGCTGTGGTTGCAGAACACTTTGAACCTATTTGAATATGCCCATACTCCGATAAGCCAAAACATTATGACCACCTGCCTAGAATGCTGTTGGTCCTCCGTGTGCTGACAGCGCTGACGCACTGAGGCATGGACTCTACAAGACCCCTGTAGCCATCCTGTAGTTTCTGGCACTAAGACATTAGCAGATCCTTCAAGTCCTGTAGGTTGCGAGGTGGAGCCGCTGTGGATCGAACTTATTGGTCCAGCACATCCCACAGATGTTCAATTGGATTGAGATCTGCACTGTAAAAAAGCAACTACAAAAATGTTCAAGTTTACGAAACCTTTTGAGTCTCAAATACTGAGTAATATTACAACCCATGTCAGACCAACAGAATCCCCCCAAATGTTGTCTCACCTAGTCAAAGAACAAAGAACTTCATATTGCTGAAAAGTAAAGGGTTTGTGAGTTTGCTATATATATATATATATATATATATATATATATATATATATATATATATATATATATATATATATATATATATATATATATATATATATATATATATTGTCATTGTTGTTAGTGATTTGTTTTGTTGTGTAAAGAGCTTATCTTTTTATATTTGTCACCATTCTTAAGGTTTGTGTGTCAAGTGTTGAGGCCTACAGTATGTTAAACCATTTTTACAGTGTGGGGAATTAGGAGGCTGTTCCTCAAACCAGCCCTGAACATTTGTGTGGCAGGTTGCATTATCCTGCTGAAAGAGGCCACTTCCAGGAAACGCCATTGTCATGAAGGGGTATACCTGGTCTGCAACAATGTTTAGGTAGGTTGCATCTGTCAAATTGACGTCCACATGAATGGCTGGACCCAGAGTTTCCCAGCGGAGCATTTCCCAGAGCATCACACTCCCTCCATCTGCTTGTCGTCGTCCCACAGTTCATTCTGGTGCCATCACTTCCCCAGGTCCAGTTCCCACGCTCACTTGCCCATATGCGGTGGACAGGGGTCATCATAGGCACCCTGATTGGTCTGCGGCTATCCAGCCCCATACGTAGAAGAGTGCGATGCACTGGACCTTGACGGTGAACGTGATTTCACCAAGTACCACATGTTCCTGGATCAACATCGTTGTTGATCCTGGATCAACTTTCCAATCAACCAATCAGATTTGAGGGACAAGTTTACTGTTTATGTCAGGTTTAGGCTTAAAACCAGGGTGAAGTACTTAAACATTAGTGTCAGTCACCTTTCATTACCCTCTGATTTTAGGGAAAAGTTATGGGTAGGGTTAGGTTTAGGGGTAGGGATTGGGTAAGGACTACATTTTGGGACAGGAATGTTGATCCAGGATCAACAAAATATGTTGATCCAGGACCATGTCTTACTTGGCAAAATCACGGTGACCGTGCGGGGACACAATCCTCCCATAACATTTATTAAAATTTTAGAAATCGTTGCCCTTGTGGCCCTCCTTGCCGCTGGTTTGTGGTTTATCCCTCCTCGGACCACTTGCTAAATTCTCCACTGCTAACCAGGAGCGACCCACAATCCTTGCCGTTTCAGAGATACTCTGACCTAGTCACCTTGCCATAACAATGTAACCGTTGTTAAACCATCTTAAAGGGATACTCCACTCAAAAATGAAAATTATGTCACCATTTACTCACCCTCAAGTTGTTGCAAGCCTGTATGAGTTTCTTTCTTCTGCTGAACACAAAGGAAGATATTTTTGTTGTTTGGCACCATTGACTTCCATAGTATATATTTTTTCTACTATGGAAGTCAATGGTGCCAAACAACAGTTTGGTTTCAATCGTTCTTCAAAATATCTTCCTATGTGTTCAGCAGAAGAAAAAAACTCATACAGGTTTGCAACAACTTGAGGGTGAGTAAATGATGACAGAATTTTCATTTTTGGGTGGAGTATCCCTTTAAGTCGTTCAGATCTTTATTCCCGCCCATATCTTATGCATCCAACACGTTTGCTTACCATCTAATCAACCCAAACCTTAAAGGTGGGGTATGTGATTTTCTTTTTTGACCATTTTTTCAAAATCACTTGAAATCCTATTCCTAACCCACTTACTGGCTGTAAATTAGAAGCACTGAAATGAAAATTAAGCAATGTAATCATCTGTGGAACGGGCAGGACTCCAGCCAATCATTTTCATCTGAGTTTTCGCTCGTGCTTGATTGCACGTCCATGTTTTTCGAATGGGTGGAGTCAGGGCCAGCGTTGGAGAAGAGAAGGTAGGACCTTATGAGTTGTGTATTTTCAAAATCTGCCGGCCGTTTTGCAAATCACATACCCCACCTTTAATATGTGGCCTTGTTAGGAGATAATCAATAATATTCCCTTTACCTGTGACTGGTCATAATGTTTTGGCTCATCAGTGACTGGAATAACCCCCAAAAATTCCAAAAACACAAGCATTAAATATGTTTTCATCAATTTAAACTGACTGCCTAAGTTCCTGATTGCCAATTCCATACTGTCAATAATAAGTACCGTTCTGCCTGATGCAAACAAGGTAAATGTGTCAACCAACTTTTTAGGCCTAAACACACAGTTGTGTTCAACATATCGCATCATTAAGGCTTAAATACTATACCCAGGATCATGCCTGTAGTCCCTTGTGTCATACCATGTCTGTGAAGGTGAAGGGGGATTCATTCTCATCCGTGTTCATTGTGAGGAACTGAATCCAGTTCTGGAGGAAGCCTCGTGAATAGACACCAGTCTCCACAACCAGGCCACAAAAGCGCCGTCTGCCGGTTTTGTTGCGCAAAGCAATTTGAGCTTCGCGTTCTGTTACGTTGTAACTGACATTGATAATCTGAAGGATGAACAGGTGGAGCAGACCACCCGTTATGATAACGCTGAACCACACACATGTAAAGCACAGGGCTGTGCTACACACACAAACACACACAAATGTGTTATATTAGGCTGAAAACACTGCGTATGTGCATATTTCCATTAAACACATGTATACTGTATGTAAAAAAATAAAAGTAGTGGATGGTGTACCTGTATTGGTTGTAGACTCCGGGACAGTATAACATGGCTGTGAATAGACTCTGTCGAGGACATACACTCCGTAACACCAAAATGATCCCGTAGAAGGATGTCAATAGGAAGAGAAGAAGCGTCAATATGAACTGCCTGTGATTGGCTTGGCCTACACAGCTGTTTATCCTGTTGTGGAGAGTCACACACACAAAGACACAAAATAAGCGGTCATGTAAACACACATACAGACATATTAATACCAAAAACCAAGTCAAGAACAGTTACGCTATTTTCTCTCTCTCTTAAATGTGGCTTTAATACTAATGACATTTTACGGTCTATGCCATGTTCCTGTTTTTATTTGTGCCTGTGTGTGTTGAAGCAGCCCAGAGACAGATTGGCCTGGCGAGATCTCCCTTTACTGTGCTGAAAGCTACGTTCCTGTGGCCTTTGCACATGTCTCTCCAGCCTGCCCTGCTCCAGTGACGTCTTTTGGGAATCAGCTTGAACATATGTGTGTGTGATGACGAGGTAGTACACATGAGTACAATTGTGAAAAGTTCCGAAAAAGAATTTTAAAAATGGCATGATAATACTAAGGGAATAGCCTACAATTCATTTTGGAATTGTCCAACTATTTCTATACTAGGGATGTGCATGAAGCTAAAATAATGACATGAAAATTAATATTTGATATAAAACATATTCTTTTGATTGATGATCCAAAAACATAAAGTAATATTTTGTAATGAACATATCTAAAATTAAAATGCAATAGTGAGTTTCTGACACCAAGATGTGAACATCATGAATGGCCACTTTAGTCTCTCTCCATACATCTGGACTTTTATTTCGGTTTTTACTAAAAAATGAATAATAAATAATTGAATATGATAATCATTTAAAAAATACTATCCGCAAAATATTAAGCAGCGCAACTGTTTTAACATTGATAAAAGGAAATGTTTCTTGAGAATCAAATCAGCATATTAGAATGATTTCCGAAGGATCATGTGACAATGATGCAGTAATGATGCAGAAAATTCACCTGTGCAATCACAGGAATAAATTGCATTTTAAAATATATTTAAATGGAAAACACTTATATTAATTGTAACAATATTTTACAATATTACTGCTTACTGTATTTTTGACAGAATTAATGCTGCCTATTAGTACTTTTGAGAACTTGAGAACATTTGAATGGAAGTGTAGATTCAGATCATTGTGTCATTGAAAGACACATACACATATAGACAGTGTTGGGGAAAGTTACTTTTAAAAGTAATGCATCACAACATTGCGTTTCGTCCAAAAAAAGAAATAAATAATGAATTAACTAATAGCGTTAGTTACTTTTTATGGAAAGTCATGTGTTTCATTACTTTTGCTTTACTTTTTCTCACCTGGACTGGGCTTCCTTGTTTGTGTTCTTAATAATAACAAAAAAAGTTATATTTTTGGCAAATGTAAAGGCTCTTTCACACCAAAAGTGAAATGAATAAGCTTCAAGTTGAAGTAAATGCAAATTCACAACCGTACAGTAGAGGGCGGCGTTTGAAAAAAAACTTTCAGCAGTGCAGCCATTCTGGATTGAATTGAAGGCGAATAGGATGGAGAATGAAAATTCAACAAGCTTACTTCAACAATATGTAAAGTTATTATGCTTATTGGCATGGTTGAAGTGGATCAACGAACAGTGGAACAGTGGAATTGGTTAATAAAGTGAGATTAAATACATAAAGTATATTTGTGTAATTTAATAATTATTGCAGGTTTGCGTAATATTCTAGGATTGCATTTCACTGTTATTATTAATTTTGAGTAATACTGAATCTGTTTTTGTGCAAGTGAGATGCTCACATTTAGTCTAGACTACAATAACATCATGTTCACACAGCGCACACAAAGCCTCTGAACTTACTCTCGATTTCTCTCACAATGGGGACAGAAGAGCTGTCAGTCAATAAATGGAAAAGCAAAGTAACTTGCATTACTTATTTGAAAGTAACTCAGATATTTTGTTGTAAATGTATAAGTAATTCCTTAATTTACTTGTTACTTGAAAAAAGTAATCTGATTACGTGATTACAAGTTATTTGTAACAGGTTACCTAACACTATAAAATGGCCCCAGTGCACACCCTTTTTCTCTATTTTTCACAATATTTTAAAAATTCATAATAATAATTCACTTCACATTGAGAATAAAGTGTTCATACTCAATTTTCACAGAAGAAGGAATGAGAAACCCACCAAACACAGTGGTGGTCCATTCGTAGGACACATGCCCCACAGATCCTGCAGTGCCCAGCTCTTGGTGGGCGCACCAGTCTGCACACAGGGCATGACTTCTTCTTTCCGTCCTTCTCCCCCTTTGACTGGCTGATTCCATTGCAGGTGGTAGAGTCTCTGGGTAAGTTTGTGCTCTGATTGGTTGTAGAGCTACTGTTGATTCCTAGAGCTAATGATTGGGATTTGACAAGGCCTGGTCCCTGTTTGGTGCGCACCAGGGAGATAAGCGTCGACATCATGCCTGTCGTCACGGTAACCAGCTGCAGATTACTTACGTCTCCTCTGGGAACGATCTCAGTAAGGAAAAGGTAGTACATATAGGCAAGGGAGAAAAGTGCCAAACTAAGGAAAAACAATGTGCGTCTTTTCCTTTTGTGAGTCACATAGTAATACCAAAGCACCAGTCCTGGTAGGGCAGTTAAGACTACAACTCCCAAGATGCAATTAATTGCCGCTACTCGCAACAGGCCAGGAATTAATAATATGGGAGGTAAAACAGAGAGCTCCAATCGAAGGGGTCCTATGGCACAACATGGCAAACCCAAACAATCAGCCATATGAGAGATGAAACGAGAGAAGATGTCTGGCTTGTCTGGCTCTCCTTTGAGTAACCTAATGAGAAGGGATGACAGAGGAAATAAAGACGTTTTCATTGAAAAGAGCAAAACAAATCAAAATTGATGGATTCACCCATAAATTAAAGGTTTGTCATCATTTACACATGTTCACAGACTTGAAAATATCAGCTGCAAATGATCTCCTTGTCAGTTCCGCAGATAAAAAAGTGAGTAAACGAGGACAAAATGAATTCCTAGAATAATTTCCGTGTGAACTACTCTTTAGAAAGCTTATATGAACAAATGCAATGACAAACTTCCCCTCCCTGCCATGAATGGTTAAATGGTTGACCTCTGACCTTTCACAGGCATCATCAAGTTCTTCACAGTCACAGCAGCAGTACTCTCTTTGCTGGTCGATGTCTCCACAGCAGCACAGAGGGTCATCTGGATGCGGGGGCTTAAAACGTTCTCGTTTCATCTCTTTATGTCAGAGACAATCTGCTTTCACTGGGAGATCAAGCTTTCTTTAGGATTCACATTTATTCAAATAAGTGGAAAGGGTTCATTCATGTTTGGACAGGATTGATTCAGGGCTGTTGGTAGTTTTAGCTGTTAGCTGACATGACGGATGCGGGTAGATTTCTTGCTGGTCATCTGCTGCTTTTTACATCAGAAGCTTCATGTAAAAAGCATGTGTTGCACTGGCTGGAAAGAAATAACAAAATCAGTCCTTGTCAATAGCGTTGTCAGTGCTCTCCTTATATCACTTTACAAAAAAATATATTTTCTTGTTCATCTTCATGGTTATCAGACCATCCACAATGCGCAAATAACAAATTTATGAAACTGATTTTATGATTTTATGTGCAAAACAGTAAGTGCCACAGCCCTCTTGGCATTTTTGTGCAATTTTGGAGGACAGATTCTTAATTGTTCCTTTTTTATTATTTAATAATGAACTTCACCCGCTGCATTGATTCCTAAATCTAATCTAATACATAAATCTGAAATTTGGGTAAGAAAGGGTCATTCTGGTCTATAAAAAATACAAAAATACAAAAAAGTAGGGTTTACACACTCGTGGCCTAAGCTCACTAAATAGTTTCATGTCACAGAGGAACAGCACATAGTCAGATGTCTAACACGGACATCTGGCCCAACCCATGTCTTTCTCAATTGGGAGCTGACACTGGCACAGACATACAGATGGACGCACACAATAACATAAACACTGGTCTATAATTATGTGTATCAATGCAGAAAATATGATTAGAGGTCACAGTATCAATATACATAGAGGTCACAGTTGACGACAGCTCAAAAAACTTTTTCTTGCGCAATAATTAATTAAACTCTAACTCTAATTGTAAATTGTAGCATCAAGTAACATCATCTCTATGGACTCAGGTTCTTAACATTTTCAAGTATTGGATTAAGATTTGGAGAAAATTCTGATTAATCATCTGTCAACGAAATTGGATATAGCTATATTTAAGCAAAAAGATTTTTTGGCTGTATTTGTGTTATTAGAATGTAATTTGCAGTTACATCAAAAAAGTAATGTGAAAGTGTAATTTATGTTACTTGTAATGCATTTACTCGTTACATCAGAAAGGTAATCTGGTTACATAATGCATGTTAAATGTAATGGTATACTCGTTACATTAAAAAAATAATCTGATTACATAATGCGTGTAACATGTAATGCGTTACTTTACTTGTTACATCAAAAAGTAATCTGATTACATATGTTACTTGTAATGCGTTACTCCCAACACTGCTCATTCAGATGAGATTGAAAACACCTGATTGCTAGTTTCTTCAGCCTGAAAACAGATCAATGTAGATTTCAATAAAAGCTATGTAGAAATGTATCCATTTTGAACATTATCAGAATTATCCGCTAATAAACATAAGGGTAAATCAACATATTTTAGACTTTTAGTTTTCCATTATTTTAAATTCATTTTATTCAATGATTTGTTAAATACACACAGTATTGTTGTGTTATTACTGCATTATGCTTAATACAGTATCTCTTTAGTGAAAACCAAAAACGCACACTGTCCACTCAAGTGGACATCTGAAAATCTCTTTGAAAAATATGCATAATTAAAAAATAAAATAAAGTTCAAATTGCATGCAAGAAAGGGAATGGGATAATATCTAAATCTGCTATTTGTAACTTGAATCAAGGCCATCTGATGCCTCATGTGGATAATATAATTGGGCCATAAAAAAACTTTTCCCTAGGAGACCGTTCTCCATCATAAGTTGTGGAATAGAGAAAATAATTGGGCAGCATGTGTTTGACATGTTTTAAATTACATTTGATCCCTGGAGTAAAAAAAGGTTTTGCCCTTGATTGTGATTCAAAATTAACCCTAAATAGGATGATTACATTTCTGAAAACCACTTAAAATAGGCTACATATCAACCATAATTTCATTTTTGAAACCTATATCGAAATGATCTTAGCATAATTATTGTTTTACCTATTGTTTAACAGCCTCAACACAGATGGAAATGCATCCCACACGAAGTTCTCCAGTTTATACATCTATTTGTGGTGAGTCTTTCTTCAGTTAAACTTGTAGTAGTTTGGAAAAAAAACAGGTCCGTTTGTTTAGCCTGAGATGTCAAGATGTCATCCATTGAAATCCAAATGCAGTTTTCCCCGTAATCCGATTTTTTTTCTCTCGGTCAAACGAATAGGCTATTTCCCGTCAGAGAAAGCAGGTGGAAGTCCAAGCGCGTCTTCGTTTCATATAACAATTATATAAATGTTAGCAAAATCTATATTTTTAAGAGATACATCTCATTTGTTTGCTCCTTAAAAAGGAGCGTCCTTGTAGGGTGTATCAGACTACGAGGTGAAGCTCGTGAAGATTCTCAGAACTGTAAGGAAGGCATGACAGATAACTCTGCGCGCTCCCGTTCCGGTCTCAAATGTTCTGAGAGCAGGCGCGTGAGAGGCACATGTTTACGAGCGTTGTTACCGATAGGGTTGGGGCCGGCGTTTAAAAAGGAAGTTGGCAGGTGTTACCGTGACAGCGAAAACGTGAATCAACGCGGAAAGTTACCGACGCGAGTACCATGACCGGCGTGCCAGACATAGGGTCACAGAGTACTTTTAACTTCAAATTTGAACTCAACTAGGAGAGAGCGGAGCACAACCTAACGCTTTTTTACTTTCTCAGTTTGTGTAAAACTACTTAGGGTTTAGAGTATTTATTTTTTCCCCGCATTAATTTCACACGTCTAGTACAATTATGTGGTTTTGTTTCATTAATTGTATTAATACAGTGTATACTTTTTTCTGGATATAGCTTACCCCAAAAGAATGGAAGTGAAATGTGACAACATGCCCCATATACAGTGGTGCTCAGAATTAATGGTACCCCTGGTAAAAATGATAAAAAATGGCTATAAAAAATAAATCTGCATCGTTTATCCTTTTGATCTTTCATTAAAAAATTGGCAAAATCCTAACCTTTCATTGAAGTAAAAGATTTAAAAGTGGGGGGGGGAAATCACAATTTAAAATAAATGTTTTTCCCCAAAACACGTTGGCCACAATTATTCATGCCCTTTTATTAAATACCTTTTTGCAATCTCCTTTTGCCAAGATAACAGCTCTGAGTTTTCTCATATAATGCCTGATGAGTTTGGAGAACCCCTGACAAGAGATCAGAGACCATTCCTCCATACAGAATCTCTCCAGATCCTGCAGATTCCCAGATCCATATTGGTGCTTCTTCTCTTCAGTTCAGCCACACATTTTCTATATGGTTCAGCTCAGGGAACTGGGACGGTCATGGCAGAAGCTTCATTTTGTGCTCCCTAACACATTTTTGTGTTGATTTTGATGTTTGTTTTGGATCGCTGTCCTAATGGAAGATTCAACCACGGCCCATTATAAGATTTCTAGCAGAAGGCGTCAGGTTTTGATTTTTTATCTGTTTGTATTTGATAGAATCCACAATGCCATGTATCTGAATAAGATGCCCAGGACCTCCAGCAGAAAAATAGGCCCACAACATTAAAGATCCAACGGTATATTAAATTGTACACATGGGATACTTTTTATCCTTGTGTGCACCAAACACATCTAGCGTGTTTGCTGCCAAAAAGCTCTTTTTTTAGTTAAATCTGACCACAGAACCCAGTGCCGTTTGAAGATCCAGTCGTGTCTGACCACTGAATATGCTGGAGTTTGTTTTTGGAGGAGCGAGGAGCATTTTTCTTAAAACCCTCCCAAACAACATGTGGTGATGTAGGGGTTGTTTGATTTTTTTTAATAGGCTTTCTGACCCCAAGACTCAACTAATCTCTGC
Organism: Chrosomus eos; assembly: GCA_036326025.1. Lineage (NCBI taxonomy): Eukaryota > Metazoa > Chordata > Actinopteri > Cypriniformes > Leuciscidae > Chrosomus > Chrosomus eos. The sequence continues at coordinate 34,559,578 of CM070820.1, read as the reverse complement.
AATTCTCTATCTGTGATCTTTGAAGAGTCTTTGGCCACTCAAACTTTCATCCTCACCGTCCATTAAGAAAATATAGACACACGTCCTCTTCCTGGCAGAATCGTAACATCTTTAGTTGATTATAACTTCTTAATTATTGCCCTGATGGTCAAAATGGGATTTTTCAATTCTTTAGCTATTTTCTTACATCCACTTTCTATTTTGTGATGCTCAACAATCTTTAGATGCACATCAGAACCATGTTCTGTGGTTTTATTCATTGTGATGTATGATTAAGGGAATTTGGCCTTTGTGCTTCCTCATATTTAAACTCCTGTAACACAAGAAGTCATAGCTGGACAATTTCATGTTCCTAGTCACCCTAGTGTGCTAAAAAAGGTAAATATTAATGGGAATATACTTCATAGATATTTTATTCATAAAAAATTCTAGGGGTATGAATAATTGTGGCCAACGTGTTTTGGAGAAAAATATTTATTTTATAATGTGATTTCCCCCCCACTTTCAATTCTTTTACTTCAATGAAAGGTTAGAATTTTACCAATTTTTTGAATGAAAGATCAAAAGGATAAACGATGTGTCACGTTCTTGGTAGGAGAAATGCACACGACGAGGAACTTGGAACAATCACATCTATTTAATGGAAAAGAGGAGTACCACAGAAACGTACATCTACACAGAAACAATAACCGACAAGGAATACAGGCATGGGAGGAACTTCTATACACACAGAACTGATTATGGGAACAAGACACAGCTGGGGCAAAGGAACTGATAATGACAGGGAGACAGGTGAGGGAACTAAACACTAACGAGGAGCGGGAAAACTGAATAGCACTAAACCAAAAACACTAAGAGAAAGGGGAAAACAAAGAGTCAAACTGTAACAGTACGCCCCCTCCCAAAAAGGCGCGTCCTCGCGCCGTATAACATCCAAAGGGGTGGGAGGGTGGGCGCCCTGGAGGCTGACGAGGGCATGGTGCAGGTCCGGGAAGCCTCCACGGCGGAGCAGGCAGAACCTCGGGCGTCCAGGGTGGAGCTGTGGGACCCTCGGTCCAGGGGGAGCTGTGGACCCGCGTCCAGGGCGGAGCTGTGGGACCCTCGGGCGTCCAGGGCGGAGCTGTGGGAGCCTCGGGCTCCAGGGCGGAGCTGTGGGACCCTCGGGCGTCCAGGGCGGAGCTGTGGGACCCTCGGGCGTCCAGGGCGGAGCTGTGGGACCCTCGGGTGGCCATGGCGGTGAGGACCCCTCGGGTGGCCATGGCGGTGCAGGCTCTTCAGGTGGCCACGGCGGTGAAGACCCTTCAGGCGGCCGTGGTGGTGAAGACCCTTCGGGTGGCCATGGCGGTGAGGACCCTTCGGGTGGCCATGGCGGTGAGGACCCTTCGGGTGGCCACGGCGGTGAGGACCCTTCAGGTGGCCACGGCGGTGTTATTTTTCCGGGCCTCCGTGGATCTTTGGCCGGCCACGGCGAAGGCGTATAGCCCCCCCCCCCAAAATTTTCTTGGGGAGAAGGACAGGTTCTGGGACGTGGAAAGTCTCTGGCTGGGCTAGCGGTGAAGGCCTGGCTGTGCTGGATGGAACCAGCGGTGAAGGTCCAGAAGGGCTGGACGGGACCAGCGGAGAAGGCTCAGAAGGGCTGGACGGGACCAGCGGAGAAGGCTCAGAAGGGCTGGACGGGACCAGCGGAGAAGGCTCAGAAGGGCTGGGCGTGACGTGAACCTCTGGTTCGGCAGGCGTGACGTGAAGCTCTGGCTCGGCAGGCGTGACGTGAAGCTCGGGCTCGGCAGGCGTGACGTGAAGCTCTGGCTCGGCAGGCGTGAAGCTCTCTGGCGTCTCCGGACGGTCTCGGCTGGACTCTGGCTGGCGGTCTCGGGCTGGACGGTCTCGGGCTGGACGGTCTCGGGCTGGACGGTCTCGGGCTGGACGGTCTCGGGCTGGACGGTCTCGGGCTGGACGGTCTCGGGCTGGACGGTCTCGGGCTGGACGGTCTCGGGCTGGACGGTCTCGGGCTGGACGGTCTCGGGCTGGACGGTCTCGACGTGAAGTTTAGCCTTGGCAGCTGTCTTTCTAGCTGATCTCACTGACATCAGCGGGAGGTCAGCCACGCTGGAAATCAGCCCTGGACGAACATGGACTGATCTGGTGACTGGGCTGGTGCGGAGTGCAGGCTTGGCGGGGTTCACAGGACCGGGGGACTTTGAACCCTTGGAGAGGTATGTGGAAGGTGCCGGTTCGAGGTGAACTGGGGTATCCACATGCCTCCGGATGGGAACTGGATGATGACTTTGATATATATAAATTGTATTAATATATAAATATATAAATATAAATATATATTGTCCACTATATCGACAAAGTAGTTAGAGCCATGTAACTCTAGGATATAGTTAAGAAAGTCAGGAATTGACCTATAACACTCATCAGGGGAGATGAATCTGAATAATTTATCATCCAGACCCATCCGGAAGCAAGCATTCATCATAGAGTTACCCCAGCTCACCTGATGGTATAGACTCAGGCACTCTTCGACATACCTCTCCACCGATCGTCCACCCTGAGAAATGGAGAGGAGCTTGTCTTCAGCCATCATAGTTTGGTATATCGGTCGGTTATTCTGTCACGTTCTTGGTAGGAGAAATGCGCACGACAAGGAACTTGGAACAATCACATCTATTTAATGGAAACGAGGAGTACCACAGAAACGTACATCTACACAGAAACAATAACCGACAAGGAATACAGGCATGGGAGGAACTTATATACACACAGAACTGATTATGGGAACAAGACACAGCTGGGGCAAAGGAACTGATAATGACAGGGAGACAGGTGAGGGAACTAAACACTAACGAGGAGCGGGAAAACTGAATAGCACTAAACCAAAAACACTAAGAGAAAGGGGAAAACAAAGAGTCAAACTGTAACACGATGCAGATTTATTTTTTATAGCCATTTTTTATCATTTTTACCAGGGGTGCCATTAATTCTGAGCACCACTGTATGTAACATGTAGCATTGTAACATGACCATATGACAGATACAAATGTTATCTGATCTAATAATAAAATATAATAATAACTCAAACTAAAATATTTTGTCAATAAAAGACAATTATTAACTTTTTCATATAAAATAATGGCATTTATTAAAAAATATTTGAGTTTGACAACGCAAGTCACAGCCATACAGCATAGATCAAAACATAATAATAGTTACAAATTTCTAAACATTGACCCTCAGTCTTTATTCACCTTTTTCTCGTGTTTTCTCAATAGAATTCATAAAAGTATAGAATAGAATAGCATAGTTCTCTAATAGTAATGCAGTGTTACAACATGCTCCACCTGCAACAGGGATTTAAACCTGGTTATGTGCTGATGGTTAGATAAGCATTAAAGGACTATCTCTAAATAACATATAGCCTACGATAAAATAATATCATATTTGTCTAATTTTAAATCAACACAAAAAACAGAGATGAAAAAATAACTTTTGCTATGGTTAAAGTAATGTTCAGTAATATCTTCGAAAGATTTCAGAATTTTGGTGCATTTTTTTGTTGATATGGCAACATACACTTAGTTTCGTCATTCTCGCATGTGTGGAAGTATTTAAAACAATGTGTTACAACTAGCCCCAAGTTAGGTTGTGCCCCGCTCACCCATATTGTCTGCCCGTCAATTTTAACCCGTGTTTGTGAATAAATATGCAATAAAAAATGTTTTAGTTATTGGCAGGTTTTGATATAGGCCATTCATGTACGTAAACAAAAAAGTTAATTTTTAGTTTTATGACAATTTATATTTTTAAAAAGGTTTACAATATGTGTGCTGCTCCTCAAATTGGAAGCAGTCACCTTTCCCTTTTGACCCTTCAATGCAGCTTTACTTTCTCGACTCCAAAATAATTAACATTTTATGTTCTTACTTTATTTATGTCTGTTGGGGAGAGATTTAGATTATAAATTGTACAAAAAAAGAAGCATTGACTATACACTTAATTCTTGAAAATAAAAAAATAATTAGGCTATAATAGAAAATAATTAAAATTAAGTTTGTTAAGGATTAAGGATTTTTATTGTCATTCCAGAACATGGTACATGAGCTGGAACGAAATTGAGGTCAGGTTAAAACCCAGTGGCGGCGCCAGGGGGGAGCTAGGTGGTGCTGTAGCTCCCCCTATAATAGCCATAGCACCCGCCCAGCACCCCCAAGAAATGTCTGTGATTTTTTTATATTTATTTTTTAATGTCATGTTTGAATAGTCTTTTTCATGTTGTTAAAAGGGTATTAAAGAATAATTATAAAATATATATAGTCTAAAAAACATGAGGCCCAAACAGGCGATCATCTTTGGCCAATGGACGCGGGCCGCTGAACGTTTGCAGACATCCCAAGTCTCACGTATATAGATAGCGGCTCCCTGATGGCCGCAAATTAGTTCAAATCTCCCGGAATCTAAGCTCCAAACGTGTAGCGCGCGCAAGAAAGAGAGAGCGAGAGACCTTGCGCGCGCGCGTGTGTGTGTGTGTGTGTGTGTGTGTGTGTGTGTGTAAATGTGCGTGTATTAAAGAATAATTAAAAATATATATATTAGTCTAAAAAAACATGAGGCCCAAACCGGCGATCTTCTTTGGCCAATGGACGCGGCGCCTGGTGAACGTTTGCAGACATCCCAAGTCTCACGTATATAGATAGCGGCTCCCTGATGGCCGCAAATTAGTTCAAATCTCCCGGAATCTAAGCTCCAAACGTATAGCGCGCGCAAGACAGAGAGAGCGAGAGACCTTGCGCGCGTGTGTGTGTGTGTAAATGTGCGTGTGTGCGCATTAAGCGCATGTAGCGCATATACACACTAAAAACCCTGAAAAATTAGCAGCATAGTAATAAAATGCAGTGTAACTTTAGGACAAAAAGTTTCTTCTTTCCAGACACTGTCAGACTTATCAACTCTACTAGACTCCAGAACTGAACAAACTGAACTTTTAGTTAATATAAATTACATTACATACACATTAACTATACATAGTTAAATTTATTATTTAAAAAAATAGGACCTTTAGTGTTTTAATGTCTAACGTTTTAGTCTGGCGACATTGTGTTTTATTTATAGTGTGAGATTACTGAGTTTAAATCCCCACCAAATATACATTTTTACATAGAGCAAGTAATATGGGCATGACACCTCTGCTCACCACCTCTGGGCATGACACTTTCTAGAAACATCGGCATTTCCTTTTAGCTTTTCTTAAACAGAATTCGAAATGCCCATTGGCCAGGTGTGCTACTGCTCATCCGGCGCGATTCTTGCAAGTCAGCCATTAAAATGTTCCTTCCGGTGGTCAGCAGGTGCTACATGATGTGAGAGCCAGTGGTCTCTCGTGGAGGTGAAGCTGCTGCAGCTCCTGCTGCGTCTCCAATCCCATCAAGAAACAAAATACTTTGTAATGCCAAGTCATGACCAACGCTGTCCTTCTAAATAGTATACATGTCATCAGATCGTTTACAGTGCTCATAACTCTCTATCTTCCTTCACCCCAAACTTGGTTGTATGTGTAGGCTACTCAGCAGTTGACACATCAATCTTTAGCAGCCATATTCGGAGGTCAGAGTCAAACTATAGTCACAGTGGAGATGATATGTGACCTCCTTGTGCGATAGTTCGATATGCGAAGCCGTTTGATGTGACCACACCCTCTGAGATCAGGTTTCTTGTAAGCGGTGACCTGAACCAACAGGAGGACACAATGTTCCATAAACCCAGTGCATGGGTTGCCTACTGCATTGCTAGACACCTGTCAAAGGCAAAATGACAGTGGAGTTTCACAAACACAGAAGTGGATTAAATACTTGATTAATAAAAACGACATAAGTCCTACAGAAAAAAGACTTTATGTCAAGGACAGTTTTCCCCAAATAAGAGGCAACTGCGTAACACTCAATTCATTTGCATCTCAAAATGGCATAAAACACCAGTCACGATTAACCTACAATAAAAACACATACAAGAGTCTACAGGGCATTCTTAGGTAAAAGAGGCTTTAACAGCAGCAGTTTGCTGATAAAACAGTCTTTGAAATGCAACAGGTGTTATTCTGCTATGACCTCATCGTTTGAGGGAAAACAAAGTAAACAGATTACACAAGCAAAATATGAAGAATGTATCCCTTCTAACTGGTCTTTATAAACTGCTGATTTGGGCTCCATTCCCCCAGTTGCTACGCAGGACCTCAGGTGTGCTTTTGTTTGTGCTTGTGAGTAGTACATCTGAGAATACGATTAATCACAGACCATGTTTGGTTATACAATAAAACAGTGCTAAGAAGAAAAAAAGCTACCACACACATGCAAAGGGTGGCGCTTTCAAGTTTCAAATTGGATATAAAATCACCATCAAATGATCATAAAAGTAGTGAAGTATGTTATATTTAGCCTCTGTTTTTACATCTAGTATCAAGATGTGTTTTGGTCGATCGGATCCCATGTAGGCATGGGAGACACATCCCCGTTTACACCTGGTATTGTAATCTGTCTCTTTTGTCCACTTTCAACCACTTCTGCCATGATTTCTTTAAGGGGAGGGTCTATGGTAGCCTGACTACGTCAGACTTCCTACTTCCGCTAATTTCATTTCGCTCCTGTAGTCAGTCTGAGATAGCAGCTTATCTTTCAGTTTTCCTCCGGCCTGAAAACAGCCGGCCAATCAACAAACAGAGGGCGGGCTGAGAGCCGTGACGTAGACGCTAAGCACCGAGTTTTACATTGTAGGTTAGAGAAATCGAAAACCGAAACGACCGCGGAAATGGGAAACGAGACACGGGATGCAATTCGCTCTGTTATGGAGAACATTCCGGGGTTTTTCAAACTGAAGCCAGAACAAGAAGAGTGTATTTCGCTCGCATCATCAAGTGTTTACAGCAGGTTTACAGTGGAAGTTCAATCATAGATTTGAGTTCGATGCATAATGTCTGTGGTTCGATGCGGCTGTGTCGGCGCATAACATACGTCATAAATAAACTTATCTGATTGGCTTACGGGTAACCAATGATTTTAAACTTCAGACAAGCGCCCCCTAGCGAGAGAGAAAACACTTCTCTATTATGCCATTCAAGACTCTTGAATGCCATTCAAGTAGCAGAGTCTGATATTACCAGGCTAGGTCTATGGGCGGGTGAATGTATGAACATTTTAGATATTTTAATCTAATGGACGAAATAATCTCGCGCAATTTACATAAGCACGACTGCAGAAAACAGAGAAACGTACTGAAAGCATCAGCTTTCGTTTCTGCTATGACGGCCACAAAACCACATCGAACACTGTGAGTGCGTGTTAGAAATCAGGAATAGTGAGAGAACATTGTGCTTGGTATGTTTTTTTGTCTTCAAACCAAACTTGGCTCTTCAGCTGACAAAGATTAAATCCCATCTGGATAGCGCACTTCCCATAATGTTTAGTCGGTGGCCTTTTGTGGCTGTCGAAATCATTAGACCAAATGAACGTTTACATTACGAAAGCAATCAGGTCAAATGCGTTTACGACTACCTCTGGAAGTGATCCAAAGTGGACAAGCTCAAAACATTTTAGACCCCATCTACACCTGTATTTAGCGTCATCCACACCTGTATTTACTTGTGATCCGATCGACCAAAACACATCTTAATACCAGGTAAACAGGGCCTTAAAGTCTTCTGATACCATAGCTTTATGTGAGAAACAATCTTAAATTTAAGTCATCATTCACTTGTGATCGTTGTCTCTTTGGGGCATTGAGTCATATTTTTTAAATGAATCCGGTTCACGAAACCAGTCTGAATGATTTGTTCACAAATAAGCTTTATGAATAAATTACAGCTCACTGGAGGGGAAAGATTGTCACTGTCTTAAATTGTAGTCTGTTCCTCACACAAACTAAGGTATGTCTTAAGAAAACGTGAGGTAAAAAGAATCATCATATGGACCACTTTTATGGTAGCCTGGCTCCGCCCTCCTACGCACTTCTGCTCAATTTCATTTTCCTTCAGTACTACACTGTAAAAAGAAAAGGTGCCTGGAGGAACCTTTTGGGGTTCTTCACTTTGCCACACCGGCGGAACCGTCTGTAGATCCTCTAGGAACCCTTTAAAAAGGTGGCGGTTCTCTGAGGAACCACCCAGGTTTCCTGAGGAACTCTTATATAAGGCACTGTGTGGAACCGCTTTGGGTGCCTCCAGGAACCAATTTTTATTTATTTATTATTATTTCATGTTGTTACTATGGTTACCATTAACTTCTATTATAATAAACAAACTGAACCAAATACAAAAATAAGAATTGTTTATTACATATTTATTTATACATACCGGTATTACATACATATTTAATACATACACTTCATGCACTTGGGAAAAGAAGCTAGTAATAGATTAATATCAATGAATAGAATACACAAACAAATAGTATAATACATAATCAACATGAATAATCAACCATGTATATACAATAGGCTATACAAGAAAAGACATCTCAACAAAATGTATGGAAACACATATGTTCAATGTAATAAATCAATGTAAAAAAAAAAAGTGCATCTTCACTAAAGTTGTGTAAAGCTTGATGAGTCTGATCTTACTGTATCCAAATCTCATTGTGCTGTAATATTCCTGAAAATTATGATCCTAACTTTTATCTCTATACCGAAATCTCAGATGGTTAGTTATTCAGCTTTGAATCATTAATATTCAAAATATTGAAGCCTGGGATGCCGTGAGACTGGAGACTGTAATGTACACTATGGCTTTTGAAAAGCTTAAATGTGTGACTTGAATCAACAGTGCTCATAAATGGTTGAGTATTCTCACTAGAAACAAGATAGATAGTTAAGGTACGGAAAAAATTTCTGTTGTTCTGTGAATTTTCAGCCATTTCAATTAGAATCCACACGATCAACAATTTCGCGTGTGGTCAAAAATGTCACTATGGGCCCAGGTGAAAAAAAAGTGTACTTTAGTGCACTAAAAAAACACTTAAATACAAGAAAGTATATTTGTAGTACATTCTTACTTTTTGTGCTAAATAAAACTGTAAAAATTATGCACTATAAATACACTAATTTAAAGTATATTTTTACTTAAGTAGTACTTAAGTGTAATTGCGAAAGTATATTAAATACCATTGATATTTTAAATGTATTTTTATTGCAATTTTTTTGCATTTTAATATATTTCTAACAAGTATACTAGAAGTACATTGGTAATAAATATATGCTTAATTACACTTTTAAGAAATATGCTAAACACAAGCATAATTTTAATATATTTCTAACAAATGCACTATAAGTACATTGGTAATAAATATATGCTTAATTATACTTTTAAAAAATATGCTAAACACAAGCATAATTTTAATATATTTCTAACAAATGCACTATAAGTACATTGGTAATAAATATATGCTTAATTATACTTTTAAGAAATATGCTAAACACAAGCATAATTTTAATATATTTCTAACAAATGCACTATAAGTACATTGGTAATAAATATATGCTTAATTATACTTTTAAAAAATATGCTAAACACAAGCATAATTTTAATATATTTCTAACAAATGCACTATAAGTACATTGGTAATAAATATATGCTTAATTATACTTTTAAGAAATATGCTAAACACAAGCATAATTTTAATATATTTCTAACAAATGCACTATAAGTACATTGGTAATAAATATATGCTTAATTATACTTTTAAAAAATATGCTAAACACAAGCATAATTTTAATATATTTCTAACAAATGCACTATAAGTACATTGGTAATAAATATATGCTTAATTATACTTTTAAGAAATATGCTAAACACAAGCATAATTTTAATATATTTCTAACAAATGCACTATAAGTACATTGGTAATAAATATATGCTTAATTATACTTTTAAGAAATATGCTAAACACAAGCATAATTTTAATATATTTCTAAAAAGTATGCTACAAGTACTTTGGTAATAAATAAATAAATGCTTAGATACATTTTTAAGAAATACGCTAAACACAACCATACAATTTTTTGAAGTTTTAGTGTATTTAAAGAAAACATACTTATGTTGCTCTTTGTGTAAGAACATAGCAAAATGGTTAAGCTTTTAGTATGTTTAAAGTACTTTTTAAACACTTAGGCCTACTGCAATATATTTTAATATTTATATATTTATAATTTTAATATTGGGGGGGGAATTACATTTATAATGTACCAACTTATAATGTATTATAAACATTTGTCAACTATTATTAAGCATTGCAATAAGCCTACTTAAAATTAATATTGTTCACTTTTACTTGATTAAAGGCTATTGTACATTACCATACATTAATACTACTGAAATTCCCACAAGGATTTTAACATATTATTTGAAATGCATCATAGATACATTTTCCACAGATGTTTAAATGTTTTCATAAAAGATGTTGTACTTGTTTAAATTTGAACAAAATGCATAACACCTGTGACTAGTCCTGATTGGTTCCAGAGCCGTTGAACGGCTGTGATTGGTTCTTATGATTATGAGCTCATTTCACTCAAAGAGCTTCAGTTGCTGCGTATGTTCCTTGAATGTGATTAGATTTAGAAGTCTACGTTTAAACTATTAAATAAGAGCGATCGTGTTTCTTTAGAGGACTTGGAGGAAACCACGCGATTCATGTAGTAGGTGCTTTTTGCGATTAACTTTTTCAAACGTTAACTGTTTTGGTGAATCGTTTATCGGAGGGATATCAATCTCTCGGGTTTCATTACAATATCTCAGTTTTTCTTTCGAAGACTAACGGAATTCTTAAGTATTAGCCATCCTTTAGGCCTACATTACAGATAAGATATGATGACGCACAGACTGTGAAAAGGGTCTCTTAGCCAATATTTGCCTTTATTACCCTTGTTAGAAAATGCAATAACGAAAGGTTTGTGTCGGGAAAAAAACACTGTTAAGTTATTTTTTGTTGTTGGTTGTTTTTTTTCCCCTAAGGTTTGTTTGGGAAATGATTGTAAAATGTAAAAAAGAAAAGAAAATCGTGTTTTGTTCATATTTAAGATAAGTACTGTATGCTGTAGACTTGTGTGTGAATAACGTATCGAAAAATTAAAGTGTTTTTCAAGAAAGAGATGCTGTTTGTTTGTACATAGCCTACCTGTGCTGTATTGTGTGGTATCCTTTTAAACTATGAGTGTTTACATTACATGAATTACATTTACTTTAATCAAATATAATTTTATCAAGTATAATTTTAGCATAAATGAGGCAGAAAATGCTACTGATAACAGTCATAGTGTACTTACTTGACTACTTTTTAAATAACCATTATTTAATTGTTTTATAAAGGTACTGTTAACAGAGTTAAAATATATTTGAAATAAATGATTTACTATATTAAAAATATGTGAGCAATACATAAATATGATTTGTATATATTCTTATATTTTAAATAATTTATACGTGTATTTAAAAATGCATTAAAAATGGGTTCAATAGTACTAAAAGTGGTAAGAAAATAAAAAATTTTAAAGGTTGAAATAGTATATTAAAAATATATTTAAGTTCATCTTCAGTGTGTGTCAAAATAGCACAGTTGAGTACACTTAGTTGATCTTAAGTTTATCTTAAGAAGTACTAAAGTTAAGCTTTTAGTATATTAAGTACAAAATTAGTGCGCGAAAATAGAGCACTTTAAGTACATTATGGAAGTGTACTAAGTGCACTTAAATAATGTATTTTAGTGTACTTTTTTTGACAAAGGAATACACCTTAAGTATAATATATACATATTTAATATATTATTATTATATTTTAAATAATGTATTAGTATAATTAAAATGCATTAAAAATGGGTTTTAGATATACTAAAAGTGGTAACAAAATACATTTATTTAAAGGTTGAAATAGTATATTAAAAATATATTTAAGTTCATCTTCAGTGTGTGTCAAAATAGCACAGTTGAGTACACTTAGTTGATCTTAAGTTTATCTTAAGAAGTACTAAAGTTAAGCTTTTAGTATATTAAGTACAAAATTAGTGCGTGAAAATAGAGCACTTTAAGTACATTATGAAAGTGTACTAAGTGCACTTAAATAATGTATTTTAGTGTACTTTTTTTGACAAAGGAATACACCTTAAGTATAATATATACATATTTATAATATATTATTATTATATTTTAAATAATGTATTAGTATAATTAAAATGCATTAAAAATGGGTTTTAGATATACTAAAAGTGGTAACAAAATACATTTTTTTAAAGGTTGAAATAGTATATTAAAAATATATTTAAGTTCATCTTCAGTGTGTGTCAAAATAGCACAGTTGAGTACACTTAGTTGATCTTAAGTTTATCTTAAGAAGTACTAAAGTTAAGCTTTTAGTATATTAAGTACAAAATTAGTGTGCGAAAATAGAGCACTTTAAGTACATTATGGAAGTGTACTAAGTGCACTTAAATAAAATGTATTTTAGTGTACTTTTTTTTCACCTGGGGGACCAAGTTGGTCAGTGAAATTCGCTGGATTTGACCAACAGAAAGCTGCTTGGAAGTGACTCCTGTGTGAGCTGTGCTCGTCGCTACACTGATGACAATGGTCAATGGACTTTTTTGCCTGTGAAATTCACAAATGTGTTTTGTTACAGCGAGGCCTTTACTCTGTGCAACATAAAATGCAATCAATATTAAAATCTTCACATGTGGACATGTGAGGTATTTAATAAGATAGAAAAGTGAAAAGCTTCATTTTCCATTTGTTTTTCCTCTTTTCTGGTGGATGGTCCAGGCACTTCAATGATTTTCAGGTCTACAGGAGGATTTTTATTCTTGTTCAAACTTGTATTTCAGCTTACCGAGGTCTCTGCAAAGAACAAAAATTACTGTTAGTAATGTTATTAAAGTGATAGTTGTGAACTTAAAATAATTTCCTCAGCCTTGTGACATTACAAACCTGTTTGACTTTCTCTCTGTGGAACCCAAGCGGATCTCGGGCATAATGCAACCACAGTCACCGTTCGCTTTCACTGCATGAAACACAAGCATCATTCATGAAATCATTCTTATGTACACTTGTCTAGTTCAATTCAATGCAACAATTTATGTAAAAATTGATATTCTGTTAAGCTCCAAAAATGTCCCAGAAAAGATCCTAAAAATATAAAAAATTAAAAAGCAATGTAGTCCACAACTCATGTGTTATGAGTTGTGTTGTAAGTCTTCTGAAGCCATATAATAGCTTTTTTGTCAAAAAAGACTAAACTTGAATTATATCTCTGAAACTTGAATTATAACTCAGAAACAATAATTCAGAGTTCAAATGTCTTATATTCAAATGCAAATAATTAAGGTATAAGAAAAAATGCATAGCATTATTGGTGCCTAACCTGTAATTATAATTTTTCTGAGAAACATGAATGAGATTACACAATCAAACAATACAATTTCACACAGAAAAGTTCATAGTAATAAAGTACTTGCATGTGGTGCAGGTAACGTTAACTTACTGTAATTCAATGTTGCTTCTGAAATGTTCAGATGATTTTAGAAATGCAGTGGTTGTTCTGGGGAAACAAAAGAACAAAGCTGATTATATCCATTCACAACATGTATAGGCCAGTAAAGGGCTTTAAAATGGTATTTAAGAATCAGGGCACATGTAGTAAATAGCTAAACAAAAATAGACCAAACTAACGTTAACGTTATATCCACTTGTGTTATTCATAACAAACGCCATTGACGACAGCAGGAACCAGCTATTAATTAGTTGTATCAGCAAATTGAAGACACAGTTGTAAAGAATACATTGAATTGAATTAAAACAATCTAAGACAATAAGTCAATGATTTTGTTAATTTAGTTAGATTAGTTAGCATCGCGGCTAAAACCTTCATACCACATAGGGTACAATAAACGAGTGGTAAACACTGTAAAAACAATAAATAAATAAAAATTAATTTAGTTTATATGTATGTTTTTAAAAATATAGTGAGTAGACTCTGTATTTATATTTCTTTGGTGAGTTTACAAACCTTGTAAAGAAGAGCCGAACAAACAGCTGAAGCTTTAATGAGAGGAGCCGTTACTTTCAAATCCGATGATGATGATCAGCTGATCTTTGTTGCGCGCGTCCGCGCGAGCAGCGCGAGGTTCACTGAAGCGATGGCAGCAAAGGAATAGCAGCAGTTTCGTGACAGAATAAAACTTTTATCCTCCTGCTCCTTCTTCATCTTCTTCATCATCCTCTTCATCATCATCATCATCATCATCTTCTTCTTCTTCTTCTTCATTGTTGTTGTTGTTTAAGGTTTCAATTAATCAATAAAATAGGCCTATACTAAATAAATGTAAGCCTATGTATACTGAATCAGAAGTATAATTTATGAAATATATTTATGATTTTTTTTTTTGTTGAAACTCAAGTATAATAATAATAATAGGATAGCCTAAATAAGAATCTTATTCTGGCCTCACAGAACCATTGGGTTCCTCCAGATGCTGGCTTTAACATAAGAGATCTTCCAGGAACCACTTAAATGTTAAAAGATCTTACAATAACCCTTTTATAGCATTCAAGTTCCTCTAATTTCCCCCAAAGCACTTCGAGGTCTCGTGGTAGTGAAAAGGTGACTCCAGAACCTCTGAACTGAATACAAAGTGCTTAAAGGATCCCATAAGTTCCAGCAAGAACCGCAAAGATTGTCAGTGCTCCTCCAGTAACCCTACTATAGGAGAAAGAGCTTTGAGGCACTTAAATTACATTTTTAAGTTCCTTGAGTATCCGACAAGATATTTGAGGCACCTTTAGTTTTTACAGTGTACGTCTGGGATTGTGCTGTAGACTTCGGTTTCCAGAAATCAATTTTTTGTAGGACCAATCAGCGAACAGAGGGAGTGGCTGAGATCGATGACTTTGATGTCGACTCTTGCGTTACTTTGAATTGTAGTTCAAAACAAGAAAGATGCGAGCGAAGCCATTTGGTCCGTTGTGGCAACGCTGCCGAATATCAAGAAGTTAAAGCCGGAGCAAGAACAATCTTTGCTTAGTTTTGTGTTTATGGCCATCCTCCCACGGGTCCGGGAAAATACATCTGTCACGACCAAACGTTAGCGATTGGTTATGGCAGATAGAGTGACTCTGATCAGATCCAATAGTTTTAGACTTCAATAGAATACCCGCCTAGTACAAGGAAGTTAACGCTTGTCAATGGAGCGAGGCCAGACTCTCTGTACAAATGAAATGTACGAGAGTCTGGTACCAGGCTACTTTTATGGTGCTTTTGCAAAAAAAATTTAAAAGACCAGTAGATTCTTTAGAATTTCTCCTTTTGTGTTTTACAGAAGAGAGAGAGTGAAAAAGTTATACAGGTTTGTAACAACATAAGGTGAATGAATTTCATTTTAGGCTGAACTATCCCTTTAAAGACACCCATAATCAACTTAACAAACATTAGTGTGTAAAAATATCTTGCAGCACACTGGCGCTGAAGTCTTATCTCGGCTCTGTCATGATAGTGCAGCTCTTACTGTAATGCCTTACAGTAATGCAGTTGATATTGAGCTTCTCTGTGGCAAAGACTAAAAGTGAACCGGAACTAACTGGAAGAGTGAGTGTGTTAAAAGCCTGCATATGATTAGTGCTTACATTCACATACTGCAGCCGACCTTTAGGCTTAATGCACTTGGTCTAATGCAGTCTGTCTGTCTAATGCATGGGTGTAGCCCGTCTTTCTCTGTCTGACTGAGATGACATAATGATCCGGAAACTCAGTTTATCCATCAACGTTATGCATTTTATCTCTGATAGAGCACGCAAGAGAGACAAATTGTGTGTGTCTATTTTTGCAGTGACTGCTGTGTTTGCTTTACACACTCTGTAATGAAATCATGAACAAAGCTGAACAATTTGAAAGAGGCACAGACAGACAGAAAGAGCAGGGCGTGTGACCCTTGTAATGATAAACTGTAAAACAAATGTCTTTATAATTATATCCTGCACATTAAAACAGCATGAGCCATGTGCATTCAAATTCATAATGGCCTTCAGTAAAAGGCCATGCACACATTTCAGCATGCACTCAACAAACATACCTTAAAATGCATTTTGAGGAATTTATATAAAGGACTTTTAATTGCCTGTCGTTCTCTGAGATGATGGATAAGACAGCAACATAGAGATGGACAGGGCTTTTATTTACAGTACCTGCACAGCTAAACTACTCACCAACACCATAGGCTAAAATAAAGCAGCATCGAACACTACAACATTGTAAAGTCCTTCGAGGTCATTTTTACTACAGTCGATAACTGAAAAGCCAGATGCATGTGTGTGAAACAACAGAGAGTGACCCGCGCTGAAAGTAGCAACATCACAGAGGTCATTAGTATTGATGGCTGACAGCGAATATTAAGAAATATCTGAACGCTGGATGGCGCTATTGATTAACTCGAATTTTCCAGAGAGACGTTTACTGACGATGGGACTCCAAAGTCTTTCCAAAGTTCTGGATTCTGCTCTGATTCTGAACTATCACCACTATCTACCTTTCAAGTGCTCCACTGTAGCTTTGATTCAAAGAGAGCTTTTCTCATTGGCCTTGACACATTTAAAAATTTTGAATGGATGACGTCATTCTGTATTTTCCAGTGTTGCTAAGTGCATAAACCATTTCAAATATTCCACTCTCTGATCTCCTAATTTCTTTCGAAGTGGAGTGAGGGAGAGTTAAGTTTCAGGCTGGATAGCCACTGCACATCTCAACACAACAGACCACATCCATTTGTCATCACGCCTGATCTCCTGGTAATAGGAATCTGTAGATACTTTGTAGACTCTGGAGGGCTCACATTGCTCTTGTGGGAGTTTTAAGCCAGAATCTACTGTATATAGACCCACTGACAGCTACTAAATTTTGTTACGGCACATAACGGAGTGCAATAGAGTTTGCCATATTTCTGTACAACGACAGAATATAGAAATAGACAGACAGAGGCAGGCAGGCAGGCAGGCAGGCAGACAGGCAGACAGATAGATAGATAGATAGATAGATAGATGTAAATACAACTAACTTGATCAAATTTGGGTTTATTAAATTAAATGTTAGTCAGTGTAAAGATACAAAATAGAATTGTATTTGGTCTCTCTTTTTATGTAATGTTTATTTAAACACTGAAAATTAAGTGTATGGGACACAAATTTACATTTGATATGTATAAAAAAATGTGAGTATTTTGCGGCTTATTTTAAAGTACCACCGCACACCACTAGTAGGAATAGGTATACTGGCAAGGTAACACTAAGTGTGTGGGTGGAAAGGGACCAAAGTGTGTGTGTGTGTGTGTGTGTGTGTGTGTGTGTGTGTGTGTGTGTGTGTGTGTGTGTGTGTGTGTGTGTGTGTGTGTGTGTGTGTGTGTGTGTGTGTGTGTGTGTGTGTGTGTGTGTGTGTGTGTGTGTGTGTGTGTGTGTGTGTGTGTGTGTGTGTGTGTGTGTGTGTGTGTGTGTGTGTGTGTGTGTGTGTGTGTGTGTGTGTGTGTGTGTGTGTGTGGTGTTGGAGGGGGAGATAAAGTGTAGCTCTGTCAGCTCTGTGTCAGTGTGTAACACTTCTCTGAGACAGAAATGGCTTTCCTCAGTCTCTTAACTTCTAGAACCTTACTTAGTCACCCTTTCCTCTCTGCCCTCACAGGTAAGACTTTCTATCTTACCCTCAGCATTACATTTCTCTGTGTTCTACTAACTTACCTTGACACATTAACAAGAAAACTAAAACTTTATATTTTCCCTCCCTCCACAAATAATCATATCCACAAAAAGCACATTACATGCCTAATTTCAGCAGCTAAACTCATAAACATGTGTAAATGTCTTGCTCTCACGTCAGCCTGGATTAACCTATATAGTTTACGGTCATAAATCTTTTACACTCAACAGACTGCATCTCCTATCACCTATTAAAAAGCATGCACTCATTTTAACTCATTTCTAAAGTCTGCATCTATTAACTAGAACCTTTGAAATGTCATTTGGCCATTAAATCAACATTTACGGTCTGTTTCACAGTAAATGTATTTTTAATTCCATGTGTTTATGGTAGTAGCACTTTCTGAGACATTAATGAGAAGACATGAAGTATGAGAGTAAAGTACCAAGGCAAAGAGGGTTACTGCTGCATTAGCTTCAGCATTAATGTTACGTTTACAATATTTTTAGTCATATCAGTTTAACATTTTTTAATTCACTGAGTTACGTGATGCGATTCATGTCAAGTCTGTTTATTGGTAATTCAATATTTATTCAAAAAATCGAAGGAATTAATTCTAAACTGACTACTAGACTTCTGCTGACCGAATAAAGTAAAGGTTGGAGGATTTACTCTCCACATAGGACTTGATATTTTAATCCTTGTGACTTTTGAGTCTCTAATTTTAGTAAAGGGACTCAGTGTGACCATAACACTGCTATGCAAGCCACTGTATTTATAGCATCAGAATGTATATGTGTGAATTTTCCTTGATTGGTAAAAATGTTCTTGACATGTTACTATTCTGCTTTACACATGCCAAATAAACATAGCCGACATCCTTTTTTATGTGATGTTATTGAGTTTTGTCCAAGTGACAGAGTTTAAGTGCATTTTCAAGAGGCCTACTCTTACACATATGATATGCATGCATTAAATGAATAATCATTGCACTGGCAAATAATAATAATGTTTTATTGACAGGTGGGCTTCTTTCTCTTTGTCTACTTGTAAATGCGTCCATTATCACCAATCCCACTCAAACTCCCCTGACCATCCTCATCACGTCCACAATAGATGTTTTACCTGCTCTGCCTGCTGCCAATCCTCCAGGCCCACAGGAGGTGTCATATTTACAACAGCCTCCAAAGGCAAAAGCTGTGGAAGGGGAGAATGTGATGTTACCCTGTTTTTTAAAAAGTGGTGTGGATGAAATCCTGGCTGTGGAGAAGGTGAGCTGGTATGTGCAGAGTTTGGAGGAAAGGAGGAATGTTCTACATGGAAATGAGACGGTGGAGGATGTGTTTGCTGGTCGTGTGTTTTTGTCTGGTGATCTGCCTATGGGAGATCTATCTATGACACTAAGGAACATTTCAGTGGAAGATCAAGGATTGTATTTGTGTGCCTTCATATCAACAAACTCAACTATTCTTCATGGAGGTGGGACCAAACTCAGCATCCGCAAAGAGCTGGGTAAGAGAGAATTAGGCTTGCAACGATATTAGTGTAAACCAATATTCAGATACATAATTTAATTTAATATATATATATATATTATTCTTATTCTATGGCCTGTAAAACTCAAGGAAGACCTTCTTAAAGGGATGGTTCACCCAAAAAATTTTTTTTGCTGTGGTTATCCAAGATGTAGGTGTCTTTTTTCATCAGTAGAACAGTAAAGATGATTTTTAGCTGCCGTGGTCCTTGGTGATTCGTGTAATGCAAGTCAACTGCTACCATTACTTTGAGAGTCAAAAAACATATACAGGCAAAACTATGTAGTGACGGCACACAGTAACTTGCATTATAAGAACAACCAAGGACCACTGTTTCAGCTAAAATGTTTCTTTACATTTCTACTGAAGAATAAATACACCTACATCTTGGATAGCCTGAGGGTGAGTAAATTAACAGCAAATTTTCATTTTTGGGTGAACCCTCCCTTTTGGGATTTTCTTAGTGCAATTCAAATTAGGGCTTAACATTCTGTTACTTGAATAAAATAAACATTAACTGAAAAAAAACGTAAATTTTTTTTCAAGTTAAACTAATTTTCATTTAGTTTAACTTGATGTATTAAAATAACTAAAACTGAAATAAAAATGAATGGAAACTATGTATACATTTAAAAAAAGGACAACAAAATTGCTGAAACTTTAACAATTAAAACGAGAACAGAAAATATAAGAATACCAATAAAACTACAATAGTATCTTTAAGGAAGATCATGTAATAAAGAGCTAGAACATGGGGATGCACCAGCATTAAAATTATGGCCAGTAACCAATAAATATTAAAGTGAAAAACGTAAAAAAATAAAGGGTTTATATGTGAAAGCTAGATAACTGAATAAATGTGAACATATGAAGTACTGTTTTTAGGAAGCCAATTACAGTCATTCATCTGAGACAATGAGAGATCACAGTGAGATTATACCTTTTTTGATCAAATCCCTGCTCAGGTGTGATTGAAGAGTCGGTGGGCACTATGATTGGCATGGTTGTGGCAGTTGTTGGCGTGGCGGCGGGGCTGGTTGCTGTGATACTGACTCAGTTCAGGGACAAACTAAACTGCCTGCAGAAATGAAGTGGGAGCCATGGCTTTGGAGGTAAAAAGTGTGGAGAGGTTACGGTAAAGGCCAAAGGTAAAAGAGAACCAGCACACATACGCAGTCACACTGCCAAGAACGGACCTCAGTACATGAGAGAATTACATCAGTGAACTATGAGACATTTAGCTCACCCCATATTCTGAATGATAATACGAATACATACACAGACAGATCCAGTGACCCCCCTCTCCCTCAAACATGCACACCCCATCAGATCTAATATAGGAGAGCAAGAGCAGCTGAGTTATGAACTATTGAGCTTTTGTGAGCTTGCATGCTTTTTTTTAGTTGTTACCATTTCAAAATACCTGGATTTCAGCATGAATGGTTCATAAAATGAAAAATTGTTTGGTTCATGTTTTTTTAATTCAATCTAGTCTGCTGTGTTGTTCTCAGTATCGAAAGCATTTTTTCTTATGATCATAACAGCATAGATGTAAGTTGGTAGACTCTGATGTAGCTGTTTTGCATACCTCACGTTGGGTAGATGGACCCAACTATATCATTATACCAGACTATCATTATGAAGTAATATCAATCAGAAACTGACCTTGTATCAGCACTAAACATTTTTTTCTCTTAAGAGAGGCCTATTCTCAATACTTGTTCTATGCTTCAGTATACTGTTTTAATTAAATAACTTATTTGCAAAGTTCTTCATTTTCACCTACATGCCTTTTGTAAGTCCCACCACGTTCACTTCAGAAATAGCTGGTTGTGAGCTGTTATTTTTTTTGTGACTGATTTTGTCCCATGGTTTGTTTACTGTTTAAATCCCTATCTATCCTTCTGACGCAAATAAAAAAAGTTTATACAGTTATAATAATAAAATTAAAAAATAATGGTTTTATTATTCAGTGTGTCTGGTGTATTTTCTTGTCTCATGTAACTACACAAGTATCCACATGCTGAAAAATTTCCATGAGGCCAGGTCAACACAAGCCTGTCCCTGAGAGAGAGAAAAAACAGGTCACAGGTGTGTAATATATTGGTTCATAAAGCTTTTAACCTGCGCTACTGTTCAGAAGTTTGGGGTCAGTACTTCACTTTTTATTTCTTTGAAAGAAATGAATACTTTTATTGAGCAAGGACGCATTAAATTGATCAAAAGTCACAGTAAAGACGTACATTGTTACAGAAGATTTCTATTTCAAATAAGCACTGTTCTTTTGAACTTTTAATTCATCAGAGGATCCTGTAAAGTGTCATGGTTTCCACAAAAACAGACCATTTTCTGTTACTGTTTTCAACAATAATACAAAATAAAAGTTAATTGAGCACCAAATAAGCATATTAGAATGATTCTGGAGGATCATGTGACACTGAAGACTGGAGTAATGATGCTGAAAAGATTTTTTCATTTTTAAATGATCTTACCAACCCCGAACATTTGAACAGTTGTATGTAAACCATCAGTGAGAGGAACTAGATGAAAATCATTAAATCAAGTCATTTAAACAGTTTCCAATCGTTTAATTTTTTGGAACTGAACACACAACAGCACACATAATAAATGTACCACTACAGAAGCCACGATAATCTACCCACACACACACACTCCAACTCACACAAGCTCACTCACATGAATATGATAAACAGTCAAAGGAACACACATAAAGCCGAAATCACATTCATGAGACAAAACAAGATTCAAATAAATAAGGGAAGCTTCAATGATCCCTTTCTGACTTCAATTGTTCCCATTATTGTATAACACATTTCTATTGGTCACAGAGAAAAAAAGGAGATGGGAATAAACACTGTGCTCCCCGTGCTCCAAACACATGCAACAAGGACTCATGAGAAAGGTGGTGCGAAAAAAAGATGAATTTTGTTTTTGTGCTTCAAGTGTTCTCAGCACAGAGAGATCACAGAGGCATTTGCTTAAGATGCTAAAATACAATCTTGCAGTTCAAACACCAAGTAACAGCTGTAGCTATAGAGTGAGAACACACTCCGTTTCGCTTTATAAAGACCATATTCAGATTAGCGATGGCTACTGGCTCTGACTTTGAGATCAGCTGAACAGCTTTAGTGTATATTAAGACCGGCGAGAGGTACACATGCACAAGGGAGCACTGGGAAATGCACTGCACAGCACAGGGGAGGAGAGAGGTGGGAGACAAGTGAGGTCAAAGGTTGCTTTTAGTCCTCAAGAGTGCGGAAAGAATTCTGCATGTCTTCCAGCAGTTGAGCGTAGTCAGCTTTGATCTTTGCTTCACCCTCTTTGACTGGATCCTGCAAAACACACACGCATTATGTAAAATTGGTCAACTGAATGAAATGACTGTAAATAATCTAATAAAAAACAAGTTTATATATATTTTTTTATTAAAATGTATAATATATAGTGAATATGTATAAATTATTATATTAAATAATAATAAACACATTCTCAATACTTGAATAATACTAAAATAATGATGGATTTTTTTAATTTTTTTTAATCCCTTTATTTTGATGGATTGTAATGTATACTATTATAGTATTTATTCATATTTTGAATATCATTTTTTTAAATATATATTTTCTCCTTCGCTGTGATAATTACTGCAATGTTATCGTATCCGATTATACTTTTGAATTATCGAAGTGAGAACATACAATTTAACGCACTTACTGTCACTATTCCAGAATATTAAGAATAGTCTTCCACATATTTTGTAGCTTATAGAAATTCCTCAACCGTACACGAAAAATGGATGGTTCTGCACGAGTCAACTAGTGACAGTGGGCGATAGGCGAATTTCTCCGTTTTGAAGCTATTCATTTTGTAACTACAATATTCTAAGATTAGACTAAACGTTATAGTTACCTACGCAATGTGTAGAATAGGCTATCGGATAAAACGTCGTTTTTATTTTATTTTTTTATTCTTATATTTTAACTATAAAGAATTTTTTTTGCCAGAACGTATCTGTATTTAGTCAAAAACATAAAATAAACATTATATGGTTGAAAACACTGAACCGTTGTGATATATGACAAGCGCTTGGCGTCTCTGGCCAGCCAAAACTCAAACACAGATTTTAATTTAGCACTAGATCACGTGACACGCTAAACGTTCTAATCGTATGCTTCAAAGAGTCAATTATCACATGTAAAATTATTATTTTTTTCTTTTGGAAGCTGCATTCAAATCTATTTGGCTTAAAAATCTGAGGGGGCACATGTATGGCAAGCCGTTTTAACAAATAATCCTTAAAACCTAGTATCTATTTTCATGCTACTAGTACTTATTTTTAGATACTAGTATCAATTCCATAAAGTACTAGTACTTATTCATTAGCTAGTGCTTATTATTTAGGTACCAGTGCCTTTTTAAAAGATACTAGTAGTTATTCACTAGTTATTCATTATACTAGTATCTTATTTATTAGATACTAGTACTTATTCATTAGATACTAGTCCTTATTATTAGATACCAATACTTATTCATTAGATACTAATACCTATTAAATAGATACTAGTTCTTATTCAGATAGTGACTTTTGTCACTAGTAACACATTTACATTTTTTGCCAGGGACTTCTATGGGGATCTGTCATTCAGATATCAACTATTCAGTTCTGACTAACATGTATTACAATTGTGACTAGTACATATATATTAGATACTTCATTAGGCACTAGTACTTATTTTTTTAGATACTAGTACCTGTTTATTAGATACTAGTACCTATTTTTTATTAGATACTAGTATTTATTCCAAATGTTACTAGTAAGATTTTTAATTGAACTCTATAGTGGTCGTTCTGACTAGTCATAACATAAGGCGAGTAAAAAGTGTAAAAAAAAAAGTGTAAGTGAGTAGGTTTTAAGGATTAAATGTTAAAACGGCTAGGGATAGCACGTGCTCTGGAGTCAATGCAATTTTTCAATAACTGAAATGTTTTCATTGTTTTAGTCTCAACATTAACTCTGAAACACTGAATTAAACTAAGCCAATCGAAATTGGTCATTGACTACACCCTCAAAGAGTCTAGGATCTTTACTTCTACACTAATCCCAACATCAATACTTGAGTAACACTACCTTAAACTTCATGGAACTGATCCGATAAAGAATTTCTCCCATGTGTTCACGGATCTGCGACCAGGTGATCTTATTATCACTCTGTGCTGTGGTTTCAACAGCATGCCGGGACAGGTCATAAAAAGCTATCATATTGGACAGGATCCCCACTGTCTTATAGAAGGGACAGAACCTAGATGAGAAAGAGATAATTAATAATTAACAAGAGTACAGACTGACAAACATGCTACTAAAAGAATGAGAAATCAAAAAAAGATGATGACTATACCTGTCATACGGAGTGTAACCGTTCTGCTGCAGGAAGTCATCTTTAATGAGTTTGGCCACCTCCAGAGTGATTTTATCTGTCTCAGCCAGAGATGCCTATGGGTAAGGGAAAAAATAAACCCAGGCATGCATTCAGAATCAATACAAAAATATTGTATAACATAAAAAATCTAAAAATCAAATATCACTACACAAAAAAATGCAAACAACACTTAGGATGTGCCAGAAGCCGAACACCTTCTCCGAAAAGGCACGGAGAATGGCTTCAAACCGAATAACAAATTTTACTGGATAATAGGAAAAAATATTCGACAGACACAGTCACTCCAAGTGTTTACAGGATAACAGGTGAGCCAGTGAATATTATACATAAACCTCGAAAATCACTACACAATAATGAGTGTGTGAACTGAAGTGAATGAATGTAAAACTTTATTAATTTAATGAGCAGAGCACAATCGCAAATCAAATTGCTGTGTTTCCATCTCTGTGCGTCTCTCAGAAATCAGGGCTTTGACAAGAGTGATATCAAATAAGATACTACATCATACACATTTTCCACTACTTCATTTGTTTATTTAAATCTATTTATATCTTATTATTATTTATATATTTCTCTGGCTTACTCTCTTCCGGAGATTGCAAGCATTTATGTATTATGTATGCATTTATTATATTTTTAACCACTGAATAGTTTTTCAATTTCCATGTTCTCTAATTAGCAATTTTATATAGAGTCTGACTCCTCTTATTTGAGGTTAAAGATGATTGTTCACGGAGAGCAAGATTTTTTTCCTTTTATTTAACATTTAGTATTATTGTTTTTATTAAATATTTCTAATTCATAGATTAAGATATTTCAATATTTCATAATTAGAAATATTTATAATATTTCACTATTTACTATATATATATATATATATATATATATATATATATATATATTATAAATAGTGAAATATTATAAATATTTCTAATTATGAAATATTTCTATATATATTTCTATATATATATATATTTCTATATATATATATATATATATATATATATATATATATATATATATATATATATATATATATATATAATAACACTATTTGACAAACAATGTCTAAGACACAAACACACCTTTCCAACAAGTTGCACAATCTCAGCCAGGTCCTCCTCCTCCTGCAGAATCTCTTTTGCTTTGGTACGCAGTGGCACAAACTCTTGGAAGTGTTTGTCATAGTACTCATCCAGCGCTCTTGTATATTTACTGTAACTGATAAGCCAGTTAACAGAGGGGAAGTGTTTCCTCTGGGCGAGCTTCTTATCTAGACCCCAGAACACCTGAGAGCAACCGTTCAAATGAGAAGAGAAATAATGAAAGATTCTACAACAATGCTTTATTTAAAAGAGTTAAATCAATAAATACACCCACCTGCACAATACCAAGAGTGGCAGAAGTCACAGGATCGGAGAAGTCACCACCAGGGGGAGACACACTGAAGAGAAACATTCATTTCAAAAGAATCACAAAATGTGTGGAAAGCACAGAAACACCTGCAGTTATAACCCCCCACACAATAGCTAAAAAATACATTATATTTTTATAAACATCAAAGTCTGTTGAAACTTACGCTCCAACAATGCTGACGCTGCCCTCTCTCTCTGGGTTACCCAGGCACTTCACTCGACCTGCTCTCTCATAAAACGATGCCAGACGGGCTCCAAGATATGCGGGATACCCACTATCTGTGGGAGGAAAACACAGGATGGGTTGATTATCCAGTATAAGAACGTTTTTTTTTAAGTCTCTTATGCTCAACAAGGCTGCATTTATTTGATTGAATATATAGTAAAAACAGTAATACTGTGAAATAATATTACACTTCACAAGAACTAAAACATTTCTATATATATATAATATATATAAATTTATATATATAATTTATATATATATATATATATATATATATAATAATTTCCAGCATCATTACTCTAGTCTTCAGTCATATGACCCTTCAGAAATCATTCTAATATACTGATTTGGTGCTCAAGAACCATTTCTTATTATTTTCGTTAAAACAGTTGTGCTGCTTAATAATTTTGTGGAAACCGAGATGCATTTTTTTCTTCAGGATAATCTGATTAATAGAAAGTTCAAAAGAACAGCATTTATTTGAAATATAATTATTTGTTACATTATAAATGTATGTACTGTCCCTGTTCATCAATTTAATGCATCTATGGGTGAACACAATTATTATTTTTACTTGTTTAGTTTATTTTATTTTTTTATATAGCACATTTCTACTGCCTCAAGTGCAGCTCAAAGTGCTGTACAATTCCAACAATAAAACCAAAAAGAAAGGATACAAAACACAACAACATAAAATTAATATATTTAGGTCTCTCTTGGGTCGTTAAATGCCAAGCTATAGAAGTGCTTTTTCAAAGCTGTTTTAAAAGAATGCAACGTGGGAATGGAGCGGATGGCGAGAGGTAAAGTATTCCATACCCTAGGACCAGCTATCGATAAGGCTCGGTCACCTCGGTATAACTGACTAAAACACAGAAATTTGCAGTGGACACAAAACAGGGATTGTTGAGCTGTACATACCAGCAGGCATCTCAGCCAAACGTCCGGAGATCTCCCTAAGAGCCTCAGCCCATCGAGAGGTGGAGTCAGCCATCATACTGACATTATAGCCCATGTCTCTGAAGTACTCAGACAATGTGATACCTGGTGACACACAAGCATACTATCTATCAAGATACATGCCTCCACACACAAACTATCCTTTCTCTTCTCATTTTACCATTAATAATTGTGTTTTATCAAAACCTGTTTCAAGGCACTCAACATTACAGCACACTTTACTTTCTAAAGAAGGCTCTTGTGTTTACCAGTGTAGATGGAGGCTTCTCTGGCAGCCACAGGCATGTTTGAGGTGTTGGCCACCAGTGCGGTTCTCTTCATAATGCTTTCCACCTTCCCATCCACCTCCATGGTGAGCTATTGAACAAAATTACTGTCAATCATCTAAACCACCATTCCAGGTATGAATGTCATATCGCATTCTAAACGTAGTATTAAGCAAAGTGACCAAGTATGCTGTCATTAAACTCAGCCATACCAACCTCTGGAAAGTCTCTTAATACTTCAGACATCTCGTTTCCACGCTCGCCACAACCAACGTAAACGATGACATCACTGTTGGAGTACTTGGAGAGAGACTGAGAGATGACAGTCTTACCACAGCCAAAGGCTCCTGGAATGGCTGTGGTTCCTCCCTGGACACAACTGCAAAACGGCAGGAATTAGGACTGCACCGTAATGGTTTAACTGATAATCACGAGTCACAACTGTGTCATTTAAGAAATTACTTTGTTTACATTTCATCAGAATTATTCCACATTCACGTACAGTACACTATATTCAAAAGTTTGGGGTCGGTAAGAAATACATTTTTAAATGAGTATTTTTATTCAGCAAAGAAGCATTAAATTGATATTGATCCAATTGCTGTTTTTTAACTTTCTATTCATTACAGAATCCTGAATTTGTTTTATCGTGGTTTCCACAAGAATATTAAGCAGCACAACTGTTTTCTACATTGAAAATAATAAAAACTGTTTCTTGAGCACCAAATCAGCAATATTAGAATGATTTCTGAAGGATCATGTCACACTTCAAATATAAAAGTTATTTTAATTTGTAATAATATTTTAGTTTTTACTGTATTTTGATCAAATAAATGAGGTGAGCATAAGAGACTTACATAAAAAAAAAAATATCTCACTGACCCAAAACATCAAATCAAGTGTGTCTCAAATACGCACAGTTTAATTTACCTCATGTAGTTTCCTGATTTATTACATGTATTTATACATGTCATCGCTGAGAAGATTTGCTCACAGATTTAGTAGCAGCACAAGCGACAACAGACTGGCTTTATTACACATCCATTTTAGCAGAATGGCAGTGGTGATCGCCAAACTCCAACATATATGTTTGTCTGCTTTCAGATCACCCGGTTGAGAAGATTAAGTAAAGCAAGTCAGACAATCTATAAATTAAAAAGTAATGCTCTGATTGTGGGATTTAAACTCTACAAGCATGAAGGCTTGTGACCAATGAAAGATAAAGGAAATGGCAATTGAAAAAAAAAGGATAAATAACTTTTTCAGGATAAATATCCAGAGGGCCACTAACACAGACGATTTCTGCTTTATTAATTGAGAAATGCAGAAATTGTGATCATGATTTAAATATGATTAACTGTCCAGCCTTAGCAGAAATATTAAAGTAAGTGTCAGGTAAAATATAAACTTTACAGTCTCAGTTGTGGAAAGATAATGAGTGTGATTTTGAGACTCACGGAAAGAGGGCATCCAGTACTCTCTGTCCAGTCAGCAGTGGATGGTTGGCAGGGAGCTTCTCAGTAACAGGCCTCACCTGTCGCACAGGCCACACCTGCACCATGGTGAACTTTTCCTTCACTCCTTCAAACTCCAGTTCCAGCACCACATCCTGACACACACACAGTGAAAAGGGAAGTTCAAGTATTTAGTGAGATTAGGTTTCTTCCTCATCTTACCTAAACATCTTCGGGAGTTTTTCTAACTGTTGCCTTTGTGAACTGTTGACATGAATGACTCTCACGTGCATGTCTATAAATGTGTGGAAGTATTTAAGGAAATGTGAGGATGATTGTGAGTGTGACTCACAGAAACATCATAATTTCCTGGAGGAGCGAGGTAGGTGACTGTTCCCCTGCTGCGGGGGGGCAGCATGATCTTGTGCTTGATGAGAGAGTTCTCATACACCAATCCATAGATATCACCCCCTGTAATGTGACTTCCAACCTGAAAAAAACAGTCAGAGAGTCCAATTAACATAAACATGCAGTACATCATTTCAATGTAATATACAAATAATATATATGTATTGTTACTGTTCGGTGAATTTTCCCGTTTTGAAGCCAAAATATGCCATTTAGCTTGTGTATGATGTTGTTCATACACAAGTTTTTGCATGCGGGTGGTTACAATTTTACAAAATATTAATCTATCAAGACAACCTGTTAGTTTAAACATTTAATGAGATATGTATTATATGGCCAAATTGATGCGTGCTGTCCTTCCAAACACAGAGATAAGGTACAGTATAGCCTTGCAGTGTCCGGTGCTGATGGTTTAAATTCATTTGTTTCTAAAAGCTACAGAAGACTTATAATATTGTTAAAGGGATAGATCTCCAAAAATGAAAATGCAATCATCATTTTCTCAACCAAAGTCTTAATGGTTTGAAACGACATGAGGGTGAGAAAATGATGACAGAATTTTCATTTATGGTTGAACTATTTGGTACTTTAATATTCTGGAATAGCGACAGTAAAGGTGTTAATAATGTATCTCCTTGCTTCATTTCATAATTAAAAAGAATAGAAATGGTTCTGAAAACATTGCAGTACTTATTACAGTGAAAACAAAAAAGTACAATTTTGTCATAAATAATGGGGTTGAATTTTTTCCCATTAAACACAAAACAGTGGTATCAAAAAGTGAATTCCATTGTTTTCCATGAATGAAAATGCGGGGTGATCACTGGCAGTCGAGTTCATTTGCAAATTATATAAAAATGAACCCAGCCCCCATCCATATTATAAAAAAAAATATATCACTAGATTATCATGACCCACAGTCTTAGGAAAAAGTGCAGAACTGTCACTGGAGCCCCCTCGAAAAACAACTTGCATGACGGCCCTTTACAGAGAAAGACACACATAGTTCCTTACCCTCAGGTTTTGAAAAGGAGAAAATTCCCACTTTAGGTCCCTGTTTAAAGCTCCTATGTTAACCCCTCTAGGGATGTAGATGCTGTTCGTGAGGTCATTGATGTCTTTCAGGGGACGTTGAATACCGTCAAAGATGGAGCCCATGATTCCAGGCCCCAGCTCCACAGAGAGGGGTTTTCCAGTACGGAGCACAGGATCTCCGACAGAAACTCCAGCTGTAGATAGCTCAGGAAAACATACAGACAAATACAAACCCATGCAAAAACATACTGTGGCAGGACCATGATTAATACCATGCTAATCTGCCACATACCACAGTGCTGAATGATTACCATATTTACATAATACTGCAAGGTACTTTAAATGATTGAATCTTGGTACTAATTCTGTGCATATTATAGTATTTTTGGTACTTTATTTTGATAACAAAACATACCCTCCATGATTCAGAGTAGCTGTGTTGGTGCAAATGTAGAATAAGTATTTTAACCCCATGCCAGCTTCTTTCAGCAATTTTCATGAAAAAAACCATACTTGAATTATTAAATCTTTAAATAAGATAGTAAATGCCCATTTTTCCTAACAATACTAAAACTAAATTTGGATTAACTTGATTATAAACGGTTTCAAGGGTTACAGAGAAAGTTACAAAGAAATCACTGATGAATGGTAAAGGATACAGGTCTCCTCGTACACCTGGATGGTTGCCATATCTCCCTCCAATCGGATAATCTCTCCCACCAGCTCACAGTGGCCAACACGCACTAGTTCATACATAGCCGCACCTGCCATCCTAGTGGCCGTCACCACTGCAGTGAACAGACACACAGACTGTAACCTGTCCATCACATGACTAACATCTTCAATTCTTATTTTTGTGACACAGAGTCAAAATACACTACTTGAGAGATAACTTTGTCCTGTGTGTTCAATTTTGTGACAAAGTGACACTATTAATTAATTTGGACTAATATATATGAACATTGAGAACATGTTTTTATTTTTTACCTGGGCCTGAAACCCCATGCACAAATCCAAACAGATCTTCACGTTCCTCATCTCGGATTTTAGGCAGTTTGGAAAAATCCATCTTGTGTTGTAAAACCTGAAAGATGGAAATCATTCAAAACGCATCAATATCTTTCAGACAAACGCCAAATCTAAAATCAACATTGCCAAGATGATTTTGATTTTTCATAATTCCAATAGAACCACAAGACCTACTGTATTGCTCCAGTTCAAAGCAATACTTGAAATCAAATGTGAGTTTCAATCTTATTGGTATGACAAATATTTAAAGACTTTCTTGATGTCAAGTCAACATCGCAAAATAGTAATATTAACAGAACCACTATGGCTGACCGGTATTCATTTAGATCAACACTACAATACACTCCTGTTGTAACAGATGAGTAACGTTATCAAAGGAAAATGTTATGAATTTGATTGCTGTACTAAACGCACTATTGAATTACGAGATATAGAAGACTGTCGTAAGGAACCATTGGATGTCAGGTCAGGTGACAGATGGTTGCTAGCAAAGCCTCTGATCAGCAAATGAGCAGATTTCACTAGAGAAGAAAATGAGATAGGACCAAACAGACTGGTCTGACAGCAATAAAAATAACTGTATATATAAAGAAAAGATTCGTCTTACTGTATTAGCATGAAATGAACGACAATCCGTGGAATATCCTACCAGTGTAGCGAGGAAAAAATTGTCACGACATAGGTCAGCTGACTACCAGGATTAAGGAAGTCCGTACTCCGTATACACCAGACAGTAAAAGAAAGTGCGCCATTATGGCTCCCCTAGCGGAGATTTTACGTGGAAAGGTATTGCGCAAATGATCCAACATGGCGCCTATACAACCACAGCTTCTCCGTTTCCTGTGTTGTTCACTATGGTTGTTCATCGTAAGGACACAAGGACGCAACTGCCACCAGCCACGCATATGTTGACATTTTCGAAATTTGGGCACCAATGTATAGAATTAAACGTTACGTTGGATATTTTGGCAGGTTTTGGGTTATCTTTGACAAACTTTCATGCATATTCATTACGTTCTCATCAATATGCATTAGGCAAAAAGTCTGGCGCTCTTTGCGCGGTTGCGTCACAGGGTGATTCCTGTTGAGACCGCGCGTAACCCAGACGTTCAAGACTTTGTTGAATGCAGTTGCAAAAAGGTAGTTTCTGATTTTTTTTTCCGAAATTAACCGAAGACTTCGTATTTTTTCATGTTTGCGGATACAATCAAGGTGTCATCGGTTTTGTAATTCTAGAGCCACCGGCTTCAATTCGCTGGTTATCAATTAGGACGAGGACGAGGACTGATCGACGACATATCATTATCATCGATAATTGAGGTCTGGGCGAAATACTGCACAGTTCAGCTTTGTTTGATCTGAACTGTGATCTGATCTTCGAGAAAAAACCTGGGTAATTTGCCAAGTGTTGCAGTTTTGATCGCAAGACCGCTGTGAGCATATGGCAAATCCTTCGGTTGTGTGCTAACAGTTAGCTTATTAACGTTAGTTGTCTGTTAAGTCCAAAATCAACTGGACAGATATATATATATATATATATATATTATTTGGAAGACATTTCGCTATTCAAAGTGACTCCATAAGGTCATTAGCTGGAAATCAAAGAGCCAACCTTAAGAAGAACACAACTTTGTGGTACCACCCCACCATGTTGGGCATTATGGATCATCACCAAGGTAAATGCGTGCTTTTCCTATTATCATATGAATATTACTCTTCTCGTTTTATTGTAGTCTATCACTCCAATATTTTAAACGATGTTTTAAACGAGCCTCGTGTAACACACCCATTATTTAACAAAGAGCTCCTGGATGGATTAACTACTCATGCTAACAATAAGTTATATCCTCTTAGGTTAAGTACGTTAAGTTACACGTAACTGCACCTCTATACTATCTCTAGATACGTAACGTGTAATTTTTTAAGCATATTTGAAAAGTTCTGACACCAATTTGCGTCTTTGTTTTGCTGACTAGACAATGTTTCATCTAGTCTTTAGCTTTTAGCATAAGCAGCTCTTGTTCGGATGTGAAGATGATTACTCGAGCAAATGAGTTCACAAACATTTGCAACAATGTTTAACGCTTTGAAATCGAGTTATTTTGCTTACAACTGTAGCATTCCAATAATCACGTACGAAAATGACTCTTAAGTTACTTTAACAGTATCTAGATAGCATGAGCTAAAGCTAACTTGACAGTTCGTTTAACGCTGTAACATTGGTTTCAGCGTTTAGCGTTAACAGTGTTTTGCCAGTAATGCAGACGTCTTCTGTTTCTTTTACAGACACCGTACGGAAATGTAAAACTGAGGCTTTGGTAAGTGCTGTCGCAGTTATGTTCTGTAATGGTTTTAAATGGTGACACAGTCGTTACTTATTTATAGCTTAGGCCACATGTGGCCGAACATGGGGGGATGGGCTGTGGATAAGATCAGTATCTGTATGTAATCACTGAATCTAATTGGCAAAATATGTTGGTTTTTGCAAAAAATATTTGAGATTGGTGTCATAACAAAATATATATGTGTGTATGTATATATACATCTCAGTCTAAAAGTACTATTAATCATTATTATTGGTCACTATTCAATGTAATTTGTCTTTGTTCCAGCCTCCAGAGCGTAGGAAGAGGACCGTTGAGGATTTCAATAAGTTTTGCAGCTTTGTCCTGGCCTATGCTGGGTACATTCCACCTCAAACAGAAGTGAGTTGAATGTCATAATACAAGTCATTTTGTTCAGAAATCAATGGGGTAACTCCAACCGTCTTCGTGGTAATCACCTGCTGCTGACACAATTGTTTCTTAAAATACATAAAGGAAAATTCTGTCAATAATTACTCGCCCTCATGTTGGTTCAAACCGTTAGACTTTCATTCATCTTGGGAACACAAATTAAAATATTTTTGATTAAATCTTAGAGCTTTCTGTCCCTACGTTGACGGCTACGCAACTGCCAATTTGATGCTTCAAAAAGTTCATAAAGAGATTGTAAAACACGCGCACATGCTTGAGCTTCCGCTTACCAAAACTGATGTGTGAGTTGATGAATGTTTATATGTGAAAAACGGCTAAATTTAACCTACCAGATAACAGTAAAATCACAGAAAGCTGAAAATTTCCATCAGTGCCGCGAAAGCATTGTCAATGTCATTTACCGCAATTTTCATCAATGACGAGGAAAGAGTTAAAATGGGAAAATATATTAATATGTCAGCATTAAAAACGTTGACATATTTTCACTTAGGGTCATTTGAAAAATATTAAAGGGTACCTATTATGGCATTTAAAATGTTCCTAATAATGTTCTGGGAGTCCCCAACAACAGTTTTATATGCATGCAATGACAAAAAAACACTTTTGTTGTCTTATAATATGCATTTATTTTTACCTGATTTGCTCACCGACTCCATAATGATTCGTTTGACGACTCATTTGTCCAAACCCCTCCTTTGCGTGACGCTAATCGGCGGTGATTGGTCAGATGACGCAGTCAGTTATATTTTGCGTTAGCCCAAAGCTTAAACATATTGATAAAGCACTGCAGTACTACAATACGCTTCACATAATTTCACATATTTCAAAAAACAAAAAAAATGACATTGGAGACCTAGAAGCTGCTGAGCGTAACTCTCACTCTCTCACACACGCACGCGCACACACACACACACACACACACACACATAAAAGCAACAATTATTAATAGTACTTACAGGTTGTGATTCGGAGGAGGAAGCTGATCCAAATAAACTTGGTATTGAACGTTCCTTCAGTATCAGGCGACTCGCGAATCCACACTTGAAAGCATTTGTGTTTGTGAAGCGATCGTCATTAAAATAACGCGAACACAGCTCAAGGTGGCTATACTTGTGTGGTATAGTTGTAGCTAAATATAAACTCTAGCCACTGAGTCTTCACATGCTTGTCCCTGGGCAGTGAAAAAAAAAGTTTGCTTTTGATTCGCACTTCAGAACAGAGTCTCGTCGACATGATGTTGTCAGGTTTCTCTGTCTGCTCGGCGCGCGCACTGAGTGGGCGTGTCGAATTCAAATAACTTGTACAAGTGACGTACGAAAGTTAGAGAAAATGCATCGTTCGTCTATCGATTCATATCAGCGACTCAGAGTCGACTCTTACTTTTGAGAGACAATAACTTTGTATACGGTGAACTTTCATATTTAAAACTTTGCAGGATGTTTTTTTTTCACTTAGATCTATGTTACACACTACATGAAAGGTAATTTTCAAAATTCCATGATAGGTACCCTTTAAGTTATGACTGTTTTATAAGCTTACATTCCACCATGCAATGCAAAATCTTATGCAGATTATGAGGGTACTACATTTTCGTTAAATTCTGCTGATGTGTGTTTTCAGGAGAGTTCGTGGTCTCCGTCTTCATCTCCATGTACACACGAGCTTTCTGAGCTCTCCGGTGAAGGGTCCATAAAGGATAGCTGGGCCGACGCTCACTCCGACCTCAACAACATTCACAACTTGGTTTACAAAGCTGAGACTGACAGCAGCAGCACAGAGTTCAGCCATCTTCAGTCAGACAGCTCCTTAGACCAGATGAGACTGAAAGACTCTCTGAACCAGATCCATCTTCATAGTAAAGCTGAGAGGAAGAAAGTGAAGAAACTCGGACGCTTATCTTTAGGAGGGCCGAGAAAAAGCATCTCGGAGGCAAGAGCACACAAACAATCGAAAGCAGCATTGAAGAAAATGAAGAGATCGGTAAAGACTGTGAGTCCATTTACACCCACAAGCCCTCTGAATGAGGGGCTTCAAAAGGAGGAGGGACTAACGGAACAGGCCATTCACTTGCATGAGGCGGGGCTTAAGCTGGAGTCCAATCAAGAAACAGACCTGAGCTCTTGCGAAACAGACACACTGGTGACAGATGAAGATATTATGGTGGAATCTGGTAAGTGTCAGACTTGGTATGTTAATATTGCATTTAATTCAGTGCAATTAAAAGGTTGGCATGGGATATACATACAAGTGCAGATTGTATATACTAGGGATGGGCATGATTAATCGACGATCGATTATTGATCATTAAGAATTTCGTCGATCATGCAGACCTGCAAACTTGTCGCTTTTCGGCGATAATCGCCGTTTTCTTGGTCAAATGGGTCATTCACGTGAATCGCGTAGAACCGGAGAGTTTTTTTTTGGGGGGGGGGGGGGGGGGGGGGGGGGGGTATAGGCTGCCCTAGAATTGCGAAATATTATTGGATAATTCTTATAATTGACATTTCTCTGGGCCTATCGGAATCTTAGTACTTTTTCTCTTGGCCAATCGGAATCTTAGCACTTGCGTCAGAATCGCCAGTGGATGAGACCCCTGGTTAGTGGCTACCACGCGAGTCTGATGGAAACTCATAACGTGAAGGAATCTTATGTGAAATTCGAGGTAAATCAAGCTTTTTTGGAGCAAAAACAACAGCTAGTTGTTTGCTTGATTCAAATAACGTTAGCTACCGCTTTGTTATGCTGCGCTCGTGACAGGGCGCTGAAAGAACGAACGAGAGAGAGAGAGAGAGCCGGTCGCGCGCGCACTCTCTCACTGTATTCAAACTGCCTTGCTCTCCCTCCATCGCGCATATTAATCAAAATCTATTGAGAATTGACACGATAGTAAAAGATCAAAGTTTCACGTGGAGCATTTTCAGAGATTTCTTGCGATGTCCTTATCTGCTGGGATAATCACACAACGCGTGCCGTGTCTGTGTGTGTGTCAGCTAATGGCACGTCCGATTCGCGAACTAATGACTCATTTGAACCGATTCACTTTTATGAATGGTTAAAATAACTGATCTGTCCAACATCTGTCTCTTCAAAAGAGATCTGAATCGGTGTATAACAAATCGATAACACCAAACTAGTTAATATTAACTATTCATAAACTGCACTTCTTAATCTCTATAAATAAATAGCATTTATTAATCTTTGGTAATGTTAATTTCACTATTTACTAGTAGCCTTAATTATTACAATTAAAAGTTATATTTGTTAACATTAGTTAGCCTAATGCACTGTGAAGTAATATGAACAAACAACGAACAGCTGTATTTTCATTAACAAAGAATAATAAATACAGTAACAAATGTATTGCTCATCATGGTTCATTTATATTTTACTGCCCTTTTTCTCCTTTGCCAATCCTATGATAATTATATATTATATAGAGTATAGTGTTCATCCAGAACAACATGTAACTGTGTAACCACACCTAGCAACCGTTTAAAAACCTACCCCCCCCCCCCCCCCCCCCCCCCCCCCCCCCCACACCACCTTCACCCTCCCCCCCCCCGCCCCCCCCTCCCCCCGCCCCCCCCCCCCCCCCCCCCCCCCCCCCCCCCCCCCGCGCGCGGTAACACTGTCACCTTTTTTTACTCTGAGGAGGTTTGCAGGTCTGATTCATTGTTATTTGTGATCGATTAAACTAGTATGGTTGCGTTGCGTAGTGTGAGCCTTGAAGCAACGAACCGCTGGATTGCACCACGCAGACTGGTGGAAAGTGAATGGAATAAGTTTCCCCGGGCTGGTCAAGTTAGCACGGAGGTACCTGTGCATCCCGGCAACGTCAGTCCCTCAGAGCGGGTGTTTTCAGCGGCTGGACTGAAGCCTTGTCTACACTCGACGCGTCCACACGAGCGCGAAGGTGCGCGTGGCAAAAATGACGTCATTGCGGTATTCGGTGTTTCACAGGCGAGTGCGTCGAGTATAAATGCCTCGTCCGTTTGCGGAGACTCGCGCTGCAGAGTCAGGCGAATGTATAAACAAGGCTTGACGGTCACCATGTCATCAACATGCTTATCTTTCTCAACAAAAATCAGACTGGTGCCTTGGATAGTTTTGAGTTACATTTTGAGTATTATTATGTTTTTGGTTAAGTTAATGTTTAACATGATTTTTTATTATTATTTTGGAACAAACGATCGGGTCTCTGTTTGAGAACGCCAACTCGCAGCTGTAGGTTCTGTTGCTAGAGCACCGCAGCGCATATATCTTCAAGTTTAGCCGAATGTCCAGTTTAACTGCCAGTTTAACTAAGTTGATCATTTTGTAAAAAAAAAATCTTATCGAGGAAAAACGCGCTGTATTTTTGTATTTTCATTGCATTTTTAATATCTAAAAAGTTAAATAAATGAATTTTAATATATAAAAAATATTAATGATTAATCGATAGTCGATCGTTAATTCTCCCGACGATCGACTAAGAAAATGTAATCGAATGCCCATCCCTAGTATATACATACACAAACATACACTCACACACACACATCTATATATTATATATATATATATATATATATATATATATATATATATATATTATATATAATTATATCAGGGTTTCCCATATGTTCATTTATTTGTGGCGGCCCGCCACAATATCAACGCTGACCGCTACACATTGTTTTGCATTTTTTACTAAGCCTATTTAAAATCGGATTTGATTGCAGAGCGCCGTAGCGCATTTGCGCAGCACTACCTCTCGCTCGTCCGTCTCTCTCACTCACCCGTACCTCTCGCGCTCTCTCTACCTCATGGAACACTGCAGCACAAATCTGTCCAACACAGCGCTGTCAATGTTGGAGACCCAGCTTTAAAAAAGTTATTAGCCAGCATGCAAGGAGCCTAGCTAATAAGGAGAGCTAAGTTATTGTTAGAATACAGCTGGATTTTCGAGGTTAAAGCACGCTGTATATAGCTGGTAGTCAAAAAAGATTATGTACAAAAAAGATTTGTACATCATCTGAAAGCTGAATAAATAAGCTTCCCAGTGATGTATGGTTTGTTAGGATAGGACAATATTTGGCAGAGATACAACTATTTAAAAATCTGGAATCTGAGGGTACAAAAAGATTGAAATCTTGTGAAAATCGCCTTTAAAGTTGTCCATTTATGTTCGTGATTGAGCTGCATCCACTCACAAAAAAAAATTGTTTTATATATTTACTGTACTGTATATTTACTTTACTTAAAGGTGCATAGCGCAAGTCTCTGAGTTTTTGCAGAACTATGCCCCCTCTGGCGAAAAGCGAAACTGCAACCATAGGTGT
Source organism: Chrosomus eos (assembly GCA_036326025.1). Taxonomy (NCBI): domain Eukaryota; kingdom Metazoa; phylum Chordata; class Actinopteri; order Cypriniformes; family Leuciscidae; genus Chrosomus; species Chrosomus eos. The sequence goes on along the minus strand of CM070820.1, from coordinate 34,520,013 downwards.
GCACCCTCATGGACCACACGCATGCTTGCACAAGCACGAGCTGTTCATAACCAAAGGACCATCAGCCGCACAAATCTTTTGTTTACAGTCATAATGTCTTCAGAGGTAATAAAGTTATAAAACTGCAAGTCATTTTAAATATATGAAAGGAAAGGCATTTATGTAAATTACACACTCATGTGTGAGGGGAAAACAGGGGTAGTAGAAAACTTCGTTTTTTGTTTCCATCTATCTCCATGTTGAACTGTTCTCTCTCGCTCTCTCCCTCCACACGCAAGGTCTCTCGCTCTCTCCCTCTCTGCCGTGCTGTGCGCGCTATGTATGTTATGCGCGCAGTATGTTCTGTCTCGCATTCGCGTTCTAGATTACGGGAGATTTGAACTAATTTGCGGGCATCAGGGAGACTCCCGGAACTTCTGGGAGACTTGGGATGTCTGCGCTCGGGTTGTCTTCCCTGATACGGAGAATGGCGGTGAATACACAAACCTGCCAGACATAGCCAGGTGAGCGTGAACGCGCATGACGTCACGCCAAGTCCTGAATCCCTCTTATTTATTTTACTGTACAGGATTATAGAGGCAATTGCAGTGATCAGAGAAGGGCTCATTCAGCCCATCAGGCAATTGTTTAAGCATGTATGGGTTAGAAAAACGGGTATTTTTAACATGAAACGTTGCGCAATGCACCTTTAATATCCTAATGATTTTTGGCATAAAAGAAAAATCTATAATTTTGACCCATACAATGTAGAGGTCGACCGATAGTGGATTTTACCGATAACGATATTTAGGTTTGACCGTACATGCCGATAACCGATAATTCAACCGATATTTTTTTAAATGGATGCTGGATTAAAAACAAACATAATACTCACAATAAAACAGTGCTGAACTGAAATGTGCTAAATTAAATAAATATATAAATATTAATATATAAAAACTTTTACAGAAAATAATTTAAACATTAAAATATTACAGATTTCAAAGCTATAACCTAGAAACATTTCATAAGTAACACGTTGCAAGTCCCATTTGTAAACAAGGATGTATTAGCTAGCTTTCATGAACTATGCACTATGCAATATACGTTTTTACTGCATGTATTAATATGAGCAATACAATTATAACTTTATCATTCATGTTAGTTCATAGTACATTAAGGTAATAACAAATAAAATAAGAATTAAAACTCCATTTCAAATGCATTAGTAAATAAAATAAATTGAAATAAACTAACAATGAATAATTCTTCTACAACTTGTATTAATCTTAGTTAATGCTAAAAATGGAATCTTATTGGAAAGTGCTACCATTTCATATAATTCCAAAGAGTCGTGCTTAAAGATAGCCATTAAAATGTAATAAAGACCTGTATAATGTATACGTAATTTAGCTTATATAGTCTCTCACTTTATTTGCTTCTATTTTAGAACACTTGATAATTATCTAATCAAAATAACAAGATGTATTGTAGTGATTAAAACGATCTTAAATTGAACACGTTTATGATTTGTTTATGTTTCTGTCGGCTGCATGAACATATCAATGTTGAGAAAGCAATCACGTCACTAGTTTTAAATATGCAACTTCGTCGGCTAATGAATGCATAAAAGTGACCAGCCGGATATAAAATAATGCAAATAGATGATAACAATTGCGCCATAAAACGTCTCTGGTTACTTACGTAACCTATGTTCTCTGAATAGGGAACGAGACGCTGCGGAAAGCGCAGTGGGATATTCTCTGAATGTGCCGATTGTCTGAAGCCTTATAGAATCACGCCAATTCATTGGCTGATGGCGTTCCGCGCAATATGGCTCCGCCCCGACGCTCTTACGTCGCATCATACGTATTCGCGCGCGCGCCATCTGCTCCTCAGATTTCTCTGCCGAAAAGAAACTGTCAGCAGCGCGAGGAGCTTGGCCGCTAACGCAGCGTCTCGTTCCCTATTCAGAGAACATAGGTTACGTAAGTAACCAGAGACGTTCTCTTTCATAGGTTCTCTCAACGCTGCGGAAAGCGCAGTGGGAACGGACTACCAAACTCGCCAAGCTAGAGCGCTTTTATGACTGGTAGATAAAAGAGACAACGACCGAAACGAGTTCAAACAGAAAGAACCTGGGAACCCGGGGTCATGTCAAGATCCAAGCTATAGAACCTTACAAAAGTATGCGGAGAGGACCAGCCTGCCGCAACACAAATATCCTCCAAAAGTGCTCCTCTGAAAAGAGCTTGAGAAGATGCTACACTTCTGGTGGAATGTGCTCTAATGTTAAGAGGTGAAGGCAAGCCACGCACCCCATAAGCCAACGAGATAGCCTCTGTGACCCAGTGAGAAATCCTCTGCTTCGATGCAGCAAGCCCACGGCGGCTAGCACCGAAACAAACCAGAAGCTGGTTAGATTTCCTCCAACCGCCTGAGCGGTCTACATATATCTTAAGAGAACGAACTGGGCAGAGCAAGTTAAGCTCCCTATCTTCCTCAGATGAAAATGGAGGAGGGTGGAAAGCATTAAGGTTAACTACCTGAGAGCGGAAACTTGAGGAAAGAACCTTGGGGACATACCCTGGTCTCGGTCTCAAGGAAACTTTGACCAGGCCAGGGGCAAAGTCCAAGCAGGACTCGCTAACAGAAAGAGCTTGTAAGTCTCCCACCCGCTTTAACGAGGACAAAGCTAACAAAAGAGAAACCTTAAGAGTCAGAATCCTATCCGGAGCTGACTCCAAGGGCTCAAAGGGGGCTTTCGTCAAACCCTCTAGGACAACAGAAAGATCCCATGAGGGGACTCTAGGGGAGCGAGCGGTTTCAGGCGCTTCACCCCACGCATAAAGGCAGAAACTAACCTTAACTTGCCTAGGGGAATCTCATCCGATTCCCTATGCGCTGCAATAGCCGCGACATAAACCCTGAGAGTGGTAGCGGCTGCTCCAGCCGCAAACTTCTCCTGCAGGAATTCCAGTACTGAACCAGCAGGGCAGTTAACTGGGCTCTTATCATGTGCCAAACACCAAGTCTCAAAAACCTTCCATTTGGAAGAATATAATCTCCTTGTAGAAGGAGCTCTAGCACTCGCAATAGTCTCCTGAACGTCAGTTGGGAGACCAGAGCTTAATGCTAACGGCCTCTGATCGGCCAAACATACAGCTTCCACATGTCTGGGCGAGGATGCCATATCCTGCCCTGTAGCTGGGACAGCAGATCTTCCCTGACGGGATCCTCCAGGGGGGAGACTCCAGTAGAGGAACTAGCTCCGAAAACCATGGCTGAGATGGCCAGAACGGAGCTACCAGGAGGAGGCGGACTCTGCTCTCTCTCACTCTGGCCAAGACCGCCGGGATCAGTTTGATGGGCGGGAAGGCATAGAGTTTCTGCGTTGGCCAAGGGTAAGCGAACGCATCTATCCCAATGGGGCCGGGGGACTCAGGGAGAACCAAAGAGGGCATTGGGATGACTCTTGAGATGCAAAGAGGTCCACCTCCGCCTCTCCAAAAACCTTCCAGATTAGAGCCATCGTCTGGCGGTTCAACATCCATTCTCCCGATCGGAGTTTCTGTCTCGACAGAAAATCTGCTGCGAGGTTCAGAACCCTGGGACATGAACCGCTCTTAGAGATAGGAATCTGCTCTGAGACCACAGGAGAAGGTGACGCGCATGCCTGTCTAGGGTGCGCGACCGAGAACCTCCCTGCCGGTTCACATGAGACACCACTGCCATATTGTCCGTTCTGACAATGACATGGTGACCCTCCAGAAGAGGGAGGAAATGAAGCAGAGCCAGAAAAACGGCCCTTAACTCCAGGCAGTTTATGTGCCAGGAGAGAGCCTCTCCGGTCCAGACCCCACACGCTGGTCTGCCCTCGAAAACCGCTCCCCAGCCGGTGAGAGAGGCATCCGTCGTAATCATCTGGCGACGAGATACCGCACCCATGCTGACCCCTTTCCGAAGAAAAAGAGGGTCCCGCCAAACTGACAGGGCTCGAAAGCAACTGCGCGATACCTTCAGTAGGCGAAGGGTTGACCCGGAGGGTCGAACCCCTGAGAGTTTCACCCACCACATGAAGGGTCTCATGTGGAGTAGGCCCAGCGGTAGCACGGAGGAGGCCGCAGCCATAAGGCCCAGCATCCTGCGGCAGGTGCCCACAGACACATGATGGCCTAGTGAAAAACGAGCCAAGCATGTCGTCAAGCTGGAAATCCGTGCAGGGGCCAAACGGGCCTGCATGAGAACGGAATCCATGTTCACCCCCAAGAAAACGGTGCTTTGAGCCGGAGCAAGAACACTCTTCTCCGAGTTCAACCTCAAACCGAGAGACTGGATATGACTCAGAACGACGTCTCTGTGGTGGGCCACTAGCTCCCTGGATTGGGCTAAAATGAGCCAATCGTCCAGGTAATTTAGAACACGGATGCCCTGGAGCCGCAATGGGGCCAGAGCTGCATCCATGCACTTTGTGAATGTCCTTGGAGCTAGAGATAGGCCGAAGGGAAGGACCCTGTACTGGAACGCCCTTTCTCCAACGGCGAACCTGAGGAATTGCCTGTGTCGCTGTACAACCTGGATGTGAAAATAAGCATCCTTTAGGTCTATCGTCACGAACCAATCCCCTGGCCGAATCTGAGATATGATAGCTTTCAGCGTCAACATCTTGAATTTCCCTTTGTAAAGGGCGAAGTTCAGCCGGCGGAGGTCCAGTATGGGACGCAAACCGCCGCCCTTCTTCGGGACCAGGAAGTAACGGCTGTAAAAGCCCCGCTCGGTTTCCCCTGGAGTAATCTCCTCTATTGCTCCTTTGAGAAGGAGTGAAGAGATTTCCTGCTGCAGTACAGAAGCCTGAGCGGCGCTGTCTACTACAGTAGGAAACACCCCGTTGAAACAGGGGGGATTGCGGCAAAACTGAAGAGTGTAGCCGAACCGAATCGTGCGAAGAACCCAGGACGATACCCTGGTAAGCGTTCCCACTCTGGAAGGAAATGTGATAGAGGAGGAGGGATGTTGTAATGCAGACGACATACCTGAGTAAGGGTGCCGTGTTGACGCTCCTGGGGTAAAGAGGTTGACTGTGCAGGAGGGCCATCGGCGTCCTGGCACGTGATGGGAGGCATCGAGATTGGGGTCATGGTGACCAGGTCCGCCTGCTTCGGAGGAAAACGGAAAGTGCCTCCGAGGATGCGGCCGGTAGTTATAGAGAGCGTGGGGGGTGAGGGGAGAAAGCCGAAAGCGTCTCCTTCCTCCCGCACCAGACTGAGTAGAGAAGGTGAAATATGGCCTGCACTTCGAGACACTCTGAGTGGCGAAGGTGACAGGGCAAGGAAAGGAGAGCTGGGAGGTGGGCAGAAACGCTTGCGCGGTCTGACCCAACCCTGAGGAACCAGAGGAGCTCTCCTTTTTCTGACCGGAGGGTCAGGAACGGCTCTGCGCCGCCGGAGCAGTCGGTTTGTCGGACCGCTTCAACTGGAGGCGCTTGTGAGGCCGTTGACGGGGAAACGGGCGACCGCGGGCTCCCCAAACCGTGGCAGGTGGGGGATGCCCTGGTTCGCTTCTTCTGGAAGAGAACTCCGGTCTATGAGAGGGACGTTCTCTGGGTCGCACCGGGGGGGGACAGAAGGTTCCCTAGCCCTCCTGGGCATGAACTGTCTGAACGCGGCCGATTGGGATTTGGAGGAGCGGAATTTCTCAACCACTGTGTTGACCGCCTCACCAAACAACCCTGTTTGAGAAATGGGGGCGTCCAAGAGGAAAACCTTCTCTTTATCACGGATCTCCGTGAGATCAAAATGCCCCCCGGGCAAAAAAGCAAACGCAAAAAAGGTGGCACCCTCATGGACCCACGCATGCTTGCACAAGCCAGCTGTTCATAACCAAAGGACCATCAGCCGCACAAATCTTTTGTTTACAGTCATAATGTCTTCAGAGGAAAATAAAGTTATAAACCTGCAAGTCATTTTAAATATATAAAAGGGAAAGGCATTTATGTAAATTTACACACTATGTGTGAGGGGAAAACAGGGGTAGTAGAAAACTTCGTTTTTTGTTTCCATCTATCCCCATGTTGAACTGTTCTCTCTCGCTCTCTCCCTCCACACGCAAGGTCTCTCGCTCTCTCCCTCTCTGCCGTGCGTGCGCGCTATGTATGTTATCCCGCGCAGTATGTTCTGTCTCGCATTCGCGTTCTAGATTACGGGAGATTTGAACTAATTTGCGGGCATCAGGGAGACTCCCGGAACTTCTGGGAGACTTGGGATGTCTGCGCTCGGGTTGTCTTCCCTGATACGGAGAATGGCGGTGAATACACAAACCTGCCAGACATAGCCAGGTGAGCGTGAACGCGCATGACGTCACGCCAAGTCCTGAATCCCTCTTATTTATTTTACTGTACAGGATTATAGAGGCATTGCAGTGATCAGAGAAGGGCTCATTCAGCCCATCAGGCAATTGTTTTAAGCATGTATGGGTTAGAAAAACGGGTATTTTTAACATGAAACGTTGCGCAATGCACCTTTAATATCCTAATGATTTTTGGCATAAAAGAAAAATCTATAATTTTGACCCATACAATGTAGAGGTCGACCGATAGTGGATTTTACCGATAACGATATTTAGGTTTGACCGTACATGCCGATAACCGATAATTCAACCGATATTTTTTTAAATGGATGCTGGATTAAAAAACAAACATAATACTCACAATAAAACAGTGCTGAACTGAAATGTGCTAAATTAAATAAATATATAAATATTAATATATAAAAACTTTATACAGAAAATAATTTAAACATTAAAATATTACAGATTTCAAAGCTATAACCTAGAAACATTTCATAAGTAACACGTTGCAAGTCCCCATTTGTAAACAAGGATGTATTAGCTAGCTTTCATGAACTATGCACTATGCAATATACGTTTTTACTGCATGTATTAATATGAGCAATACAATTATAACTTTATCATTCATGTTAGTTCATAGTACATTAAGGTAATAACAAATAAAATAAGAATTAAAACTCCATTTCAAATGCATTAGTAAATAAAATAAATTGAAATAAACTTAACAATGAATAATTCTTCTACAACTTGTATTAATCTTAGTTAATGCTAAAAATGGAATCTTATTGGAAAGTGCTACCATTTCATATAATTCCAAAGAGTCGTGCTTAAAGATAGCCATTAAAATGTAATAAAGACCTGTATAATGTATACGTAATTTAGCTTATATAGTCTCTCACTTTATTTGCTTCTATTTTAGAACACTTGATAATTATCTAATCAAAATAACAAGATGTATTGTAGTGATTAAAACGATCTTAAATTGAACACGTTTATGATTTGTTTATGTTTCTGTCGGCTGCATGAACATATCAATGTTGAGAAAGCAATCACGTCACTAGTTTTTAAATATGCAACTTCGTCGGCTAATGAATGCATAAAAGTGACCAGCCGGATATAAAAATAATGCAAATAGATGATAAACAATTGCGCCATAAAAACGTCTCTGGTTACTTACGTAACCTATGTTCTCTGAATAGGGAACGAGACGCTGCGGAAAGCGCAGTGGGATATTCTCTGAATGTGCCAGATTGTCTGAAGCCTTATAGAATCATCGCCAATTCATTGGCTGATGGCGTCCGCGCAATATGGCTCCGCCCCGACGCTCTTACGTCGCATCATACGTATTCGCGCGCGCGCCATCTGCTCCTCAGATTTCTCTGCCGAAAAGAAACTGTCAGCAGCGCGAGGAGCTTGGCCGCTAACGCAGCGTCTCGTTCCCTATTCAGAGAACATAGGTTACGTAAGTAACCAGAGACGTTCTCTTTCATAGTTCTCTCAACGCTGCGGAAAGCGCAGTGGGAACGGACTACCAAACTCGCCAAGCTAGAGCGCTTTTATGACTGGTAGATAAAGAGACAACGACCGAAACGAGTTCAAACAGAAAGAACCTGGGAACCCGGGGTCATGTCAAGATCCAAGCTATAGAACCTTACAAAAGTATGCGGAGAGGACCAGCCTGCCGCAACACAAATATCCTCCAAAAGTGCTCCTCTGAAAAGAGCTTGAGAAGATGCTACACTTCTGGTGGAATGTGCTCTAATGTTAAGAGGTGAAGGCAAGCCACGCACCCCATAAAGCCAACGAGATAGCCTCTGTGTGACCCAGTGAGAAATCCTCTGCTTCGATGCAGCAAGCCCACGGCGGCTAGCACCGAAACAAACCAGAAGCTGGTTAGATTTCCTCCAACCGCCTGAGCGGTCTACATATATCTTAAGAGAACGAACTGGGCAGAGCAAGTTAAGCTCCCTATCTTCCTCAGATGAAAATGGAGGAGGGTGGAAAGCATTAAGGTTAACTACCTGAGAGCGGAAACTTGAGGAAAGAACCTTGGGGACATACCCTGGTCTCGGTCTCAAGGAAACTTTGACCAGGCCAGGGGCAAAGTCCAAGCAGGACTCGCTAACAGAAAGAGCTTGTAAGTCTCCCACCCGCTTTAACGAGGACAAAGCTAACAAAAGAGAAACCTTAAGAGTCAGAATCCTATCCGGAGCTGACTCCAAGGGCTCAAAGGGGGCTTTCGTCAAACCTCTAGGACAACAGAAAGATCCCATGAGGGGACTCTAGGGAGCGAGCCGGTTTCAGGCGCTTCACCCCACGCATAAAGGCAGAAACTAACCTTAACTTGCCTAGGGGAATCTCATCCGATTCCCTATGCGCTGCAATAGCCGCGACATAAACCCTGAGAGTGGTAGCGGCTGCTCCAGCCGCAAACTTCTCTGCAGGAATTCCAGTACTGAACCAGCAGGGCAGTTAACTGGGCTCTTATCATGTGCCAAACACCAAGTCTCAAAAACCTTCCATTTGGAAGAATATAATCTCCTTGTAGAAGGAGCTCTAGCACTCGCAATAGTCTCCTGAACGTCAGTTGGGAGACCAGAGCTTAATGCTAACGGCCTCTGATCGGCCAAACATACAGCTTCCACATGTCTGGGCGAGGATGCCATATCCTGCCCTGTAGCTGGGACAGCAGATCTTCCTGACCGGGATCCTCCAGGGGGGAGACTCCAGTAGAGGAACTAGCTCCGAAAACCATGGCTGAGATGGCCAGAACGGAGCTACCAGGAGGAGGCGGACTCTGCTCTCTCTCACTCTGGCCAAGACCGCCGGGATCAGTTTGATGGGCGGGAAGGCATAGAGTTTCTGCGTTGGCCAAGGGTAAGCGAACGCATCTATCCCCAATGGGGCCGGGGGACTCAGGGAGAACCAAAGAGGGCATTGGGATGACTCTTGAGATGCAAAGAGGTCCACCTCCGCCTCTCCAAAAACCTTCCAGATTAGAGCCATCGTCTGGCGGTTCAACATCCATTCTCCCGATCGGAGTTTCTGTCTCGACAGAAAATCTGCTGCGAGGTTCAGAACCCCTGGGACATGAACCGCTCTTAGAGATAGGAATCTGCTCTGAGACCACAGGAGAAGGTGACGCGCATGCCTGTCTAGGGTGCGCGACCGAGAACCTCCCTGCCGGTTCACATGAGACACCACTGCCATATTGTCCGTTCTGACAATGACATGGTGACCCTCCAGAAGAGGGAGGAAATGAAGCAGAGCCAGAAAAACGGCCCTTAACTCCAGGCAGTTTATGTGCCAGGAGAGAGCCTCTCCGGTCCAGACCCCACACGCTGGTCTGCCCTCGAAAACCGCTCCCCAGCCGGTGAGAGAGGCATCCGTCGTAATCATCTGGCGACGAGATACCGCACCCATGCTGACCCCTTTCCGAAGAAAAAGAGGGTCCCGCCAAACTGACAGGGCTCGAAAGCAACTGCGCGATACCTTCAGTAGGCGAAGGGTTGACCCGGAGGGTCGAACCCCTGAGAGTTTCACCCACCACATGAAGGGTCTCATGTGGAGTAGGCCCAGCGGTAGCACGGAGGAGGCCGCAGCCATAAGGCCCAGCATCCTGCGGCAGGTGCCCACAGACACATGATGGCCTAGTGAAAAACGAGCCAAGCATGTCGTCAAGCTGGAAATCCGTGCAGGGGCCAAACGGGCCTGCATGAGAACGGAATCCATGTTCACCCCCAAGAAAACGGTGCTTTGAGCCGGAGCAAGAACACTCTTCTCCGAGTTCAACCTCAAACCGAGAGACTGGATATGACTCAGAACGACGTCTCTGTGGTGGGCCACTAGCTCCCTGGATTGGGCTAAAATGAGCCAATCGTCCAGGTAATTTAGAACACGGATGCCCTGGAGCCGCAATGGGGCCAGAGCTGCATCCATGCACTTTGTGAATGTCCTTGGAGCTAGAGATAGGCCGAAGGGAAGGACCCTGTACTGGAACGCCCTTTCTCCAACGGCGAACCTGAGGAATTGCCTGTGTCGCTGTACAACCTGGATGTGAAAATAAGCATCCTTTAGGTCTATCGTCACGAACCAATCCCCTGGCCGAATCTGAGATATGATAGCTTTCAGCGTCAACATCTTGAATTTCCCTTTGTAAAGGGCGAAGTTCAGCCGGCGGAGGTCCAGTATGGGACGCAAAACCGCCGCCCTTCTTCGGGACCAGGAAGTAACGGCTGTAAAAGCCCCGCTCGGTTTCCCCTGGAGTAATCTCCTCTATTGCTCCTTTGAGAAGGAGTGAAGAGATTTCCTGCTGCAGTACAGAAGCCTGAGCGGCGCTGTCTACTACAGTAGGAAACACCCCGTTGAAACAGGGGGGATTGCGGCAAAACTGAAGAGTGTAGCCGAACCGAATCGTGCGAAGAACCCAGGACGATACCCCTGGTAAGCGTTCCCACTCTGGAAGGAAATGTGATAGAGGAGGAGGGATGTTGTAATGCAGACGACATACCTGAGTAAGGGTGCCGTGTTGACGCTCCTGGGGTAAAGAGGTTGACTGTGCAGGAGGGCCATCGGCGTCCTGGCACGTGATGGGAGGCATCGAGATTGGGGTCATGGTGACCAGGTCCGCCTGCTTCGGAGGAAAACGGAAAGTGCCTCCGAGGATGCGGCCGGTAGTTATAGAGAGCGTGGGGGGTGAGGGGAGAAAGCCGAAAGCGTCTCCTTCCTCCCGCACCAGACTGAGTAGAGAAGGTGAAATATGGCCTGCACTTCGAGACACTCTGAGTGGCGAAGGTGACAGGGCAAGGAAAGGAGAGCTGGGAGGTGGGCAGAAACGCTTGCGCGGTCTGACCCAACCCTGAGGAACCAGAGGAGCTCTCCTTTTTCTGACCGGAGGGTCAGGAACGGCTCTGCGCCGCCGGAGCAGTCGGTTTGTCGGACCGCTTCAACTGGAGGCGCTTGTGAGGCCGTTGACGGGGAAACGGGCGACCGCGGGCTCCCCAAACCGTGGCAGGTGGGGGATGCCCTGGTTCGCTTCTTCTGGAAGAGAACTCCGGTCTATGAGAGGGACGTTCTCTGGGTCGCACCGGGGGGGGACAGAAGGTTCCCTAGCCCTCCTGGGCATGAACTGTCTGAACGCGGCCGATTGGGATTTGGAGGAGCGGAATTTCTCAACCACTGTGTTGACCGCCTCACCAAACAACCCTGTTTGAGAAATGGGGGCGTCCAAGAGGAAAACCTTCTCTTTATCACGGATCTCCGTGAGATTAAGCCACAAGTGGCGCTCCACCGCAACAGAACCAGCCATAGAGCGACCTATAGCACGTGCGGTATGCTTGGTGGCTCTTAAGGCTAAATCCGTAGCCTTACGAAGCTCCTTGACCGCTTCAGGGGTCACACCGTCACCCTCGTCCATTTCCTTCAGGACGTCCGCCTGGTAGGCCTGAAGAATGGCCATAGTGTGCAGGGTCATGCCTGCCTGCCCAGCCGCCATGTAGGATTTCCCAATCAGAGAGGAAGTAGTCCTACATGCTTTAGAAGGGAGAAGGGGGCGCGACTTCCAGGACGGCGCAGACGACGGAGCAAGATGGTCGGCTAAAGTTTCCTCAATCGCCGGAATGGCGGAATAGCCCTGTTCCACAGAACCTACCAGGTTGGTGAAATCAGCAGCAGCCGCATTAGTGAGGCGCGAAGAGAAAGGCTGCTTCCAGGATCTGGAGATCTCATGATGCAGATCACTGAAAAATGGCAGCTTCCTCCGTTGAGGCCTAGAATTAGGGCCACTGAGAAGCCTTTCGTCGAGTTTCGACGACTGAGACTCACGTGGCTCGTCGGGCCAATCAATAGTGAGCTTCTCCGTAGCGCGCGAAAGCACGTCAACGAGCTCCGCGTAGGCCGCAGTAGGCCGCGCTTCCTGGCCGCTCGGCGGAATAACCTCGTCGGCGAGAGTAGGCCCGAAATCCTCGGAGTCGGAAGCCTCGGTAAAAAGTATATCCTCCAGCCCGAAAGAAACCGCGTCGCGTGCTCCCGGGCTGGGGCGCAAATAATCGTGTGAAAATTCGACTGGCATGTCTCGCGCGTGCCGAGGGGAGGGAGGGAGAGAAAGAGCGGGGCTCGTCTGCTCGAACTCCGCATCCTCAAGCTCTACATCCGAACCCCAGGTCGCGGATCCTCGAGAGGCCTCGGGAGCGCGACAGGGGGAGACGAATGATTCCCTCTCAAAGACCGCGAGCCGCAATTTGAGGGTTTTGAGCAACAAATTTTCACAGAATTTGCATTTAGACGATCCTATAACTGCCTCACGCGCATGTGAAAAACCCAAACATTTAACGCACTTACTGTGTGGGTCGTCGTTAGCGATGTAACGAGCACATGGCGGAGTACAGCGTCTGTAATCCATGGCAGCTTCACCGTAAGGAGAAACAGAGTTCCGCTTGAACAGTCGCAGAAGCGCCGAGAATAATCCAAATGTAATTGTAGCTCAGAAAAATCACGAGCGAAGGGCAAACGTGACCGCTTCGTTCTGAAGGCAGAGAAATCTGAGGAGCAGATGGCGCGCGCGCGAATACGTATGATGCGACGTAAGAGCGTCGGGGCGGAGCCATATTGCGCGGACGCCATCAGCCAATGAATTGGCGTGATTCTATAAGGCTTCAGACAATCGGCACATTCAGAGAATATCCCACTGCGCTTTCCGCAGCGTTGAGAGAACCTATGAAAGAGAACATTTGGGTCAGGTCTGCGTGTGTTTTTGTCACATTGTTTAAACCGCTTGACTGAGGTAAGGTTAGAGTCCTCACGCTCACAGCCTCGACGGCAAACTACTGTTCTTTCTCTGCTGATGCAGCATCTAGTCAATATAAGAATTACTTTATAATGATATGGCAATATGTACTTTAGTGTTATGTATTCATACCGTTTCGCTGACTGTTTTAAATGCGAGTCTGAAGTGTCAGCGGCGCTCTCTCTACTGCGTGTTCTCTCCGTGGTCCGTGCTGCACGCGCCTCACGTGTTAATGTAAACAACTCAGCCAGTGATAGTTTATTATTTGTCCTCTAGAGGCCGCTCTCGCTCTGTATAATGCCAGCAGTCTCTTCAGCGCGCTAGTGCTGTGTAATGACCGCGCGCACTTCTCAGCCGCTCCAGCAACAGATGCAACCCGGAAAAACTATCGGTGTGGATTTTTGCCGATAACGATAGTTTCACCAATCAACTATCGGTGCCGATTAATCGGCAAAACCGATGAATCGGTCGACCTCTAATACAATGTATTGTTGGGTATTGCCACAAATATACCCATGCTACTTGTGACTGGTTTTGTGATCCAGGGTCATATATATATTCAGCTATAACACATTCATGTTATAGATGTATTGCCTTTTAAACTCATTTGCATGCTTATCGAGTATCCTCATCCTTGAAGAAAACAAGTTTGCTTTTTTTTCTGCATCTGATCATTATCAATCTTTTAACCATTTATATTGTTCTATCCACTGTAGGTGATGATTCATGGGATCTGATTACTTGTTATTGCGGGAAGCCTTTTGCCGGACGTCCCATGATTGAATGTGACGAGTGCTCCATATGGGTTCATCTCTCCTGCGCTAAGATTAAGAAGTCCAACGTACCTGACATTTTCTACTGCTACAGATGCAGGGACTCTCGGGGTTCCACGGTCAAAAGAGACCTATGAGGAGTAGTGTATGGGTGCAGATGTGTGTATTTAAAAAGACGAGATGTTCTCATTCCGCTCCTTTTTACTTTTCTGATTACTATTAATTAGTTTCTGTTAAATTAAAAGATTTGATTTATATAACTCCATTTGTTATCCTTTGTTCTGTGTTGACAGATTGGTCTTGGTTTATGATATTAAGTGGCTTTCAGGTTTAAGAAGGCTTCCTAAATCTCATGCACTTATTTGCACTACTGTATTTTGATTGTACACAAATAAACTAAAATTAATATGGGTGGAAAATGTGCACTATGACCATATATTATGTGGATAAATTAATGAACACCCCTTTTGGCCCTCTGGTATTTCAAAGCAAACTAGTTGTTACTAGTATACCATAGTGTATATATAGTATATTGCAAACTAGTATATAACTATATATATATACATTTTTTTCAGTGATGATTGTTTATATCACAAGAGCAAGTCTGGATAATATCTCGATACAAGTCAAGAAATAAATTTAATTTTGTGTTAAGGACCATTAAGATATATATATATATATATAATTTATTTTTTTTGCATTGTTTTCATGACATTTAACCACAATGCTACTTCCAGTGAAGTGGTGTTCTAAATGAATCCAGTGTTTTTCCGTCTTGCCACTGGGGGTCCCTCTGCATTTGTTGCAACAACAAAAAAAACACCTTATTTGGGTCAAGGAGCATTCTAGGAAAGATCTGATGGGTGCATTTGGGAGCGTAAGATAAGGGATACCTCCAACACAGACCTGTACGACTCAAACACTGTTCAAATCAATGTAATTATATTTTCTAAGTGATGTTCTAGGAAAAGTTTTTCAGTCTTGTGACGAATATCCTCACTTGAACTGTTGCAGGAAGTTCTTAGATTAACCTTTGACCATTGTAAATCAAATTTCAACACATTTATCTAGTTTTATTGCTTGATTTTTGTTATTTGTGTATTAAGTTGCAGTTCAAGATTTTAGGCACCAGAATTTAGGCACCATTTTCAACTTTCATCAAAAAATCATGGTAAAATGGTTTCATTTTTGATTTTAAGAATGAAAGCATTTGTAATTTTTCTTATTTTGTTTGTGTCCTGCTCATCCAAGTGTATATAGTATATGTATGTACAGGTGTATATGTTTGAAAGATGAGGAAATGCTATATTTTTCTGACCATATACAGCAGTAAATTCTGAAAATAAATGTTCTTTTACAGTCAAGTTGATGTTAATTTGCACTGTTTTGTTTGTTGTTGTCACTGCTCTTTCTGTGAGCAATGTCCAAAGGGAGTGTAGTCAAATGGGTATGACAAGACATATTCACATATACACACTCCCCAGTCACATGCTCCAGTGCAGGTGTGTGATTCTACACTGCTCATCTGCTGAAAGCCTGTAACTGGCAGCTACTGAACGTGAGGTAAGCACATACAATATAAGATTTGGATTTGGTTTTACTATTTAATTTTACTTGTGTAAGTTTAATTTTCATCAGGATAAAAAATTGCAAAACATTTTTAGAGAGGAAAATCCTTAAAAGAAGTAACAAAAACAAATAATCTTATTTTACTTTGAAGCAACATGTTGTGTTTTGAAATAATTAAATAGAAATGGCCTTGAATACTTTCCTAGAAGATCATCAGTGTATCTTTAAAACATACCAAAAGCTATTCGGCAAGGAGCGTGTTGATTTTGCCTTAAACATTTGAATATAAAGCACATTTTCTGTTATTTTACACCGGTTCAGTACAATGGTTCATTCTGTTTGTGAGGTGTATGGAATCATTCATTTTTTACCTTTTATTAGAACCCTTCTTGCCATTACTGAGTTTAACATGGCCCAGCCTTATTCTAGCCCAGCGGCTGTGCCACCTGGTTTGGAGTACCTTTCACAGGTGAGCATAACACTTGAAATAAAACAGTAAGACCATAACATGTTGTAGTATTCCATAATTTCATTCAGTAATATAATATGTGAAGATATACACAATAATAGGTATTTTGTGATAGGAAAATGTACAATGGAATATGTGTATGTGTATATATATACACACAACATATGCTCCCTGTCCTGCTCTTATAGATTGACCAGATATTAGTCCATCAAAAGATTGAGCTTCTTGAAGGTAAAGTAACTCATTTATTATTTTATGACATTATGATACATATACTATTCTACATTACCATTCCAAAGTCTGAGGTCGGTAAGATTTGTATGTTTTTGAAATAAGTCTCACCACAGCTGCATTTATTGGATCAAAAATACAGTAAAAACTGTAATATTATGAAATATTATTGCAATTTAAAATTTATTTTCTGTTTGAATATATCTTAAAATATAATTATCTGCATCCATCACTCCAGTCTTCAGTGTCACATAATCAATGTTGTACTGCTTAATATTATTGTTTAAACAGTTGTAAAAGTGTAAATAATTCTTTTTAAGGATTCATTGTTAAACAACCCAAACCTTTGAAAAGTAGTGTAGGCTACACTATTGTTCAAAGGTCTGGGGGTCAGTTAGATTAAAATAATAATAATTATTATTAAATTGGTCAAAAGATTTCTTTTTAAAAAATTTTGATCTTTTGAACATTCTATTCATCAAAGAATCCTGTAAAAAATATATTTATTTATTTATATATACTTTGTATTTTACTAATAGAATACATAGCATTTATTATATATATACTTTTTACCCTAATGAAGCTGTGGGGCATAAGACTTCTTTCCAAAACATAACAAATCACCGGCCCCAAACTTTTGAATGTATTATATTACTATATTTGTTTTTAGACACTGTTGTCACTAAATAAATGTCAAAAAAGCACATAAAGTCAAAATGCTAATGAACAAATGATCTTCTTTTCTAGTCATTATTGGCTTTGAGACTAATAATCAGTATGAGATTAAGAACAGCCTGGGTCAAAAGATCTTCCACGCTAAAGAAAACACTGACTGCTGCACACGGAATATCTGTGGTCCTCTGAGGAGCTTTGATCTGGAGATAACAGATAATTTTGATCAGGAAGTGATTCACTTAATAAGGCCTTACCGCTGCACGTCCTGCTGTTTCCCCTGCTGTCTTCAAGAGGTAATGACTGAAGTTCTGTGTAGAGTTTTTCAGACCTTTGGAGATCGAGAAAAAATAAAAGATTTGTTCAACAAAATGTTGTCTTTGCAAAATGTACTATATTTATATCACCCCTTTTCCAATTATTTTTCCTATGTGAATGTGACTGAAGATGGAAGTGCAGTCTCCACCAGGGAATACAATAGGCTACGTCAAGCAAGACTGGCATGTGTTTAGGCCCATGTTCTCTATCTATGACATGTCCAATACAAAGGTGCTGTCCATCGAGGGGCCTATGTGTGCCATAAGCTGCTGTGGGGATGTGGATTTTGACGTATGTATTCATGTGTGATTTTGTCAGTTTATCACCTTATCAAACAGTGTGTCGAACAGTGTCAGGTGGATGAATATTTTTGGGATTTCACAAGATTTTTTTGAATAGTTTGACCAAAGGTTATGTGCGTTTGTCTGTCTTCTGGTGCAGGTTACCGGTAAGGACGGGCATCCAGTTGGACGTATCAGTAAACAGTGGACTGGCCTGATCAAAGAGTCACTGACTGATACAGACAATTTTGGCATTAACTTTCCCATGGACTTGGACGTGAGGATGAAAGCAGTTCTGCTGGGCGCATGTTTTCTTATAGTGAGATATGACATAAAACATCCATTCATCCACTAATATATACCCATTACTTTCTTTATACGGCCATCCGTACATTTAATTTAATTGTTTCTCTGTGTTGTCCCACAGGACTTCATGTTCTTTGAGGCGACTGGTGACTCAGGACAACGATGCAGTGTGTTTGGCTAATAGGGAGTGAGAGAAATATTGTGGTTCTTGATGAATTGTATCTGTTATATTCGTATGTAGTATCACTACAGTTACCACTTGTATGTACTACTTGTGTTCTAAAGTCAAGAAATCACTATAAAAGCACCCAGACCGGCTATAGATAAACTTGTTTTTTGTGTTGATTTTCTCTTTTGTTAAACATTTTAAATAAAGAATTTCTTACCAAAATCTCTTAGAAAAATGTTTCCATGACCACACCTCATGCATCACTAACCTTACATTTTCCTTATAGTTCTTATCACACATTTTCTCATAATAATCTAACTGGATTTTAAAAGGGACATTGATAGTTTATCTGCTGATTATGAATATTAAAATTCTGGTTATAGGTTTAATTAACTACTTTAGTTCACATGAACTAAAAATGAACAATAATACTTCTACAGCATTTATTAATCTTATTAATGTTAATTTCAACATTTACTAATACTTTATTACAATCAAAAGTTATATGTGTAGTAAATGGTTTGTGAACTAACATGAATGAACAATGACCAGCTGTCGCTCCCTCCAGTAACACACGGGCAAGTTCTTGATTTCACTGGCTGATGGTTTATTCAGATTAAGAACATTGATTCCTCATTCACAATTAAAACCGCTGACTAATATGAAGATGTCAAACAACACCAGACTCCATCCTTTTTCTGATGCTAGCATCCTAGGCTATGGAGAATGCTCGTATCTTCGAGCAGTCAGTACATAAGAAGTTCATTGCTCTTTAGTCATGGGCAAGTCAAGAGTGGCGCCTACAAAGGTAACGACCATACCAAGATAAGAGCTTTCAGCCGCAGTACGAATAAGTGATATGCTCAAGAAAGAGTTGGAAATAGAAGACTTGCAGGAATATTTTTGGACTGATTCAAGGGTCATTCTTGGTTATATCAATAATGATGCTAAAAGATTTCATGTGTTCGTTGCTAATCGCATCCAGCGTATCAACTTGAGTACCAATTCCAATCAATGGAGATATGTCGCCATAGAAGATAATCCTGCTGATTATGTCTCACTGTAGATCAATTGGTAGCGTCCAGCTGGTTCACAGGACCAAACTCTCTATGGCAGAAGGGTCTTCCTAGTGAGGAACTAGAACTTCGCAAGGTTCAAGTTCTTAGTTCCCTAGCAACCGAAGAAAGATCATTGTTGCATCACCTTTGTAAATTCTCTGATTTGACCAGGATGGTAAAGGCTATTGCCAGATCAAAAGGTATGCGAAAGAGGCTAAAGGTCTTGAATCTAGATCATCTGAAGTAGCAAGCCTAGAAGAAAGGAGAGAGGCAGACCTCTTTATTATTTGAATGGTTCAAGAAACCGCCTTCTCCAAACAGATAGCATCTGATACACAAGACAAGGCAGGCAAGTTGTATAAGTTGAGTCCCTTTCGGGTGGTCAAGGTATACTTCGAGTTGGAGGTCGCCTGGCACATGCAACTCTCCATTCACATGTAAAACATACAGCCATTCTTCCAAGAAACTGTTTTTTTCTCAGAATTACTAATCATGAATTATACGGTGTGTATTTAAATTGTAAGTATTCTTCGTAACACTGTCTTGATTTTTATCAGGGCTGTTAAAAATAGTGTTGTTACACCAATTTGACACTGGGAGAATGAAGGGACATGTTTTTAAATTAAGTTTGTTGATGCATCTTTCACGCTCTATGGCAGGCAGGGTGGACATATAAGTACTTGACATCATAAGGCCGTCTAACTCGATCCAATGGCGGTATTCGATTAGAGGTGAAGGTCATACGCGTGTTATGTCTTTTCTCATGGCAAAGGATTTTTAATTAAATGTAATACATTTTCTCATATGTATTGACTCGTTATTTCATCTGACTCCATATGAAAAGGTTTAATGATATCTGTGCATCATTAAATATAAGTGAATGTGTGACTATTCCTTTTAACTCTAATGAAAATAAAGTCAACATATGTTAGAATAATCAAATATAACAATTTATTATGTCAGGTAAATGTATTATTACAATTTCATAATCAATTCAAAGATAATCAATGCAAACCATCAAATGTTCTAGAACAAAGAGGAAAATATTTTACCCGACATTATGGAATACATGAATGCTTAGAGTCTCGGCGACCCTCAGCATCCACGGGCTGATCTGAGATACAGAAAGAGCCCTGAGCTCTCGCTGTTCATTATATAGGCTAACCATGGATATTTGCATTCAGAAGTTCACACCTTTTGGGGGGTAGGCTAGAGGCCACATTCCTTTGTGTGCCAGTTATCTCTAAACTCTTAAAACCTTAATACCTTTTGTTTTACTTATTTGGACATGAGCCATCTGTACCACACTGTAAAAAAAGTTAACTCATTATTTTGAGTTATCTTTTTGCATGGGTTTTTTTTAGTTTAACTAACTTATTTCGATAAGTTGAGGACAAGAAAACTTAAAATTTCTTGTTGTCTGGACAATCTAGTTAAAAAAATAAGTTGAAATAACTAAATTGCTAAAATATTTTTTACAGTGCACTCACTCTGAGACATTTTAAATGATACTAAACATAATACTCAGCGATAATCATTCACATAAACCATATATATATATATTCTTATGTGAGTTTAGGTGTTACTGAGAGAGAATGAAATGTAGATGAGGTGAGACTTTTTGTCTCAGGGGAAGAGGGGGGAAGTCAAATGCAA
Source organism: Chrosomus eos (assembly GCA_036326025.1). Taxonomy (NCBI): domain Eukaryota; kingdom Metazoa; phylum Chordata; class Actinopteri; order Cypriniformes; family Leuciscidae; genus Chrosomus; species Chrosomus eos. The sequence continues at coordinate 34,499,403 of CM070820.1, read as the reverse complement.
ATTTCCAGCAAGATCCTTTGTTCAGACCAGTGGTCAAGTCTATCTCTTCAACCAGTTTTTCCAGTCTTACAGTATTGACTTGTAACGCTATTTTGTACTGAAGTCTATGGGAAGTCTAGTTTATTTTCCCCTAAAAAAGGGGCGGAATTTTTTTTTTTTTTTTTACGGAATCGATGTTTTACCGCTTGGGCGCAGTGGAGGTGACGTATTTCCGCCTTTGAGTGGAGCTCCACTCGCCCCATTAAGTCTGCAGCCAGCCCCCTTTACTTTTTTTCGCGTTCTAGTTTTTTTTTTTTTCAACATTAGAATTCAATATCAAGTTTTTGACACATTTCTTTTACACATTTTCACATTTGTTAAGTATAACTTGAAACAACAATAATTTAAATAAAAGAAATTAACAAAAGAAAAAAATTAAAAATAAAGGGCATCACAAACATGTTAAATTCATATGGAAAACATTGATACCACCAAGTTGATTAATTAAATTTTTAGGGAAAATATTCCACATAGCAATTATTTTTAATAAAACATTTTTGCCAATTTATTTTAAAAGTGCTATTCAAAGTTGTGAAATCCACAACATTCAAACCACCCTGATCATATGGATTGCATAATATATTTTTCTTGAAATAATGAGGTTTGTTTTTCAACCATAAATGGCCCAAATGGATAAATCTCTCTGCAAGGAAGAGTCAAACTTTCTTTTTAATCGGATTAAAGTTAAGAGAAGCACAATATGATTCATCAAGATATGTGACTACCTCCTTGACAGGGATTCCATCCATTTCTTCAAGGTTAAAACCCCTAAGTGGAAATATCTCACATTTGCTATTAAGGTTGAGACCAGATACTTTAGAGAAATTATTTATGGTACGAATTGCTTTGCTAACCTCTGCAGCATTTTTTAAAAATAGTGTTATGTAGTCGGCTAGCTGACAAATTTTTAACTCATTCCCAAAAATGTTAATACCTGAAAGAAATTCATATTTACATAGCAAGAAAGAACCTGTGTGAGCAGAAAAAGAAATGGTGAGATTGGGCTGCATTGTCGGATTAGCCTATTGTCTGATGCCCCTAGAAAGAAAAAATCTACCAAAAGTCCCATTAACCATTTTAACAGAGCTGTTACATTCGGTGTACAGGGTTGTAATTGCCTTTCTAAAAAAAAAATCCCAAATTTAAAGTATATTCTAATGTTGCAAACATGAAGTTGTGTACTACTGTATAAAACACTATATAAAATCAACAAATATTATTAGATTGTCATTGAGAAGGTGACTATAATGATATTTTAACATACATGCCTCCCTTTCATGAAACCAGACTGAGAATGATCAATTAGGGAATCGAATCCTAATTTCAGGCAAAAATAACACAGTTTGGAATAACTGAAAATCTTTGGAAATCAGTGTTTAATAAAGGCATGGGTTTCCCATTTAGAGATAAACTCCTCACTTTATGTTTCATAAAATCCCACTGCATATTGGTTAATAATTACACCCTGTTTATAGTATTTTTCAATTATTTTTAAGACTTCACACTTAATCATTTAATAATAAAGAATTGTTTCAAATCCAGTATCCACTTCTGCTCATGTTCATTCTTTTGTCATTAGTGGTGATACAAATGTAAATAGATGGTCCGCAAAAGCTGCAGGATTAATTGTAACGTTGTCTATCGAGGATGTCAACTCCTCTGATATTAACCATAAATCTATTCGAGATTGCAAAGACAAATCACTATTTTGCCATGTATATACATGAGTTTTTGGAGGTTCATTTTCAGCCAGATATCAACAAGACCTAAATTACTGCATAAACCAGAGATAATCTTTTACACCTTTGGGAGGCCATCTATCTATGTTACTACTTGGGAGTACATTAAAATAAATCGAATCGAATATTTTAAATAGAATAAATTTTGCATTCATGGATTAGATAGGTCTGCAATTTGTTTTTGTAATTCATGAAGTAAAATCAGATTTGTAGATTTGCAATCAGTACCATAAATATTAGCAATAATATATTGCTTATGGAGTCATCTAATATGATTATTATCAACCTTCTATTATTATTACTGAAATTAAACCCCTGAAATTCCCTCTAAGAACAGCGCCCCCTTCTGATCTATTACCATGACTCAACCAAATCTCCTGACCAAAACTAAAAATACAGCCTTTCTTTTGTTTATATCGAAACTAAAGAAAAATACAGGATTAGAGATAACTTGAACAATAACCGCACCCTGGTTTACTAAGTAAGTGGAACAAAACCCGGACAAACAGCGCCTGTGACGTCATAGAGACGCGGCGGAAGAAGGGTGGTTTCGCTCTAAAGAAGCGCCAGCTCTCATTGAATGAGCCAAGATTTAAAGTAGTCTTCATTTTCTCTTACATTTCTATTATTAAAAAGCTTAGTTATCCACTGTTTGCCTTGGCGGACAACGCCTAAGCTTCTGGCTTAAGGTTACGGTTAACGGTGAGTAATCGGTGGTGCCGACACGCCACATTTTCTGCATCGCGACACCGGAGGCCGAACAGTGTTTATTTGTGATCGGTGCTTGGATTTGCTTTGGAGATGCGTTAAATGGCCAATGCGAGTAGAGCTCTTATTTATTAAAAAATCGCAACATAAATATATCAAAGTGATATCAAACTGATGTATTGGTGAGACTACAAAGCCCTTTTCACTTCACATTATCCACAAAATTTAAGAGTAACGTTAAATGAGCAGAACAAAGCGCGTCGTGCGCGAGTTTATCCATGCAAAACCAGCCCTTAATACATGGACACTGGCCGTCGCATGTACAAATACACCCTAAAACGTGTTAATTTTAATTTAAAGACAATTTAAAGGTAAAATACTTTACGTAAATGTTTAAATGAATACAATGTGCTAACATAGATAGTGTTTCCTCTGTTTTCCAAAAAGACGTAAGTCAGCCCAGCCAATTTTTGTAGTGAACAAATAACCTGTGATAGTTAATCCACAAAATAAAAAAAGTTGGTGCGCTAAAATCAACCCTTGCCCCTTTTTTCAATCTTGTGTATTATTTGAAAATACATCACAACACCTAAGTAAAGTTGGTTGCAACTTCTGGTTTACATGGACTTACATGAGACCAGACCCTTTTAATATATGAATCTGTTTTTTAATCAACTTGCTATTTTGACACTTTTGTTCATAGTTTGTCCATCTAGTCCATGCTAACTGTTAGTATCAGGTGTTTATGCTGAAACAAAGTACCATTTTAAAATGAACCTCTGTTGGTTCTCTACTCATGTTTTCTTTTTCATGCAGAGAGGAGGCAGGCTGGCGCAGGTCGTAGGTTGCTCCTGGATCATGAGAGACAGTGGTAGTGGCCTGGCTCAAACACACTGGTCCAATGAGCTGATGCTGACCGCAGGGCAGGAGGGCGCTGGAGGTGGGGGTGCCATTGGAGGTGGCCATTTACTGAAACCGGCCATGGCCCAACATGCCCCGAGCCCAGCCCACTTCAAACTGGGCCGCAGAGAGGAAGACGCCAGGATATGGGGTGCAGAATATACTGTCCCTGAGGTGGAAGAAGAAGAAGATGAGGAGGAGGAGGAGGAGGAGGACACTGTTGAGATGGAGAGTGAAGAGGATCTGGTGGACAAAAAAGCTGAGGGTGATTTCCAGTGTTGTGTTAAAGATGACAACGAGAAGTGGGGCTCGGCAGAGTACCCACAGCTAGTGGAAATGGATGTCAGTGTTACAGGTGACTTTACCCACTGCTTGGCCCAGACTAGGCCTAGTCTGCTCAAAGAGAGAAAGCTATCCCGGTTGCGGTATCAGAGTCAAAGGTGCATTCGCTACCGTTTGGCCCAGCACTGGAGAGCTTGGCGCCAACGAGCCAAATGGGCAGGAACTATGGGATACAGGAGAATACGCAGATTACACAGACGCCGGCTCTTTGGCAATCGACCTTTCCAGAGACTGCCTGGCAGTTCATTGTTAAATGGAGACCCGGAAAGAAGTTCTGGGACAGCAGAGGAGAGGGGAGCTGGTTTATCTGGTGAGTATAAACTCTTGTTAACATTTATATTAGAATTTTTTGAAAGAATTAATTGTTTTTCATATGATACCTGACTAATTTTTAAAATGTTCTTTAGTTTAAAGTGTATAATGTGAATATATTGTGTTTGGTGGCTAATGTGCAGTTAATGTGCTAGTAGTTAACTAGCTTTGTCCATCATTTAAGCAACAACATTCGTGTCTGATGTAGAGACAGTGTTGATGTTAAATATCATTTAAATTATTGCTACTTGTGCTGGTATAGATGCATTCATATATAATTAAATTATATTTACATTTATTCATTTAGCAAAGCCTTTTATAAAGCGACTTACAAATGAGAAATACAACAAGCAATTAATCTAAAGGAGGTTATAAGACAAGAGTTGCTAGCAAAAACAAACACTGTCCAGAATAGTACAAGCTAGAAGGCGGCACGATATCAGAAATAGTGAGAGAGATAAAACAGGATGCATTTAAGTGCTCACGGTAGAGATGAGTTTTCAGTTGTTTCTTGAATGTTGTCAGGGACCCAGCGGAAGAAGATGATTCCAGCAGCAAAGAACCGCAAACAAAAACGTTCTGGAAAGTAATTTTGTGCCTCCCCTACTGAAAAAACCTAAACCAAAATGTATTTAAAATAAATGTATTTCATACTAAGTAAAATCCATTAACAGATTTACTGACATATGCTTGAGACTTACTGATATTTACATAATTAAACTTTATTTGGAGTACTTCTTTATTGCACAATGCACATTTTTAATATTAAGCCTAAAATGTGTTTTAATAACATATTAGTAAGGATAGTTATCATTTAAAGACTGATATTATACAGAGATCATTGATCTCTGTATAATATCAGTCTTTAAAAATGCAAGGTAATTAAAGTGTACCTAAGATACTTGCAATAGTTCCACTTTAGCACTATTTCCAGATAACTAAAGTGCATTAAGTACAAAATTACTTGTTCCAATTTAGCAGACTTTAAGTATAAATGTATAATGTAATTTAGTACAATTGCAGGGTATTTATATTAAGTACATAAACGTATTCGTAGTATACTTGGTATAAAATAAATGTATATTTATTTTTCTCTAGGGTCTCTGTGATGTACATTGAAAGGATGAAATTGCATATTTTTGTAATACTGAGGTCATGAAAGAAACTGGCAAAGACTGGGACAGCATTCCGGGTGTGACTAAGTGCACTGACTAGTACATATGTTCCTTTAGCTTTCTTCTGTACGCCGTCTTTACTTCTTTACTCTTTGATTTCTTAGACTCCTTTAGCACAAATGGGGTTCTGAAAGGAAGGGATGGTATCCATGGAGCAACCATGGGGGACAGGGAGGGACGGGCCTCCCCTGCTAATGTCCAGTCTCAGCGGGAAAAGTCCTCCCCACAGAATCAGCTTAGCAGTGAACACATTTCTTGTGTACAAGGTACAATATCCTTTTTCCCAAATATGGAAAAGGAGTATACGCTATGTATTATTTAATATTATATTATCATCCTATGGTTGATATACCTCTTCTTCAGGAATTCTGGATGAGTTTCTCCAGGAGTTTGGCAGTTTGATTCCCATCCATGTAGATGAGGTGTTGAAGAAGCTTCAGGAGATCTTCAACGAGAGTTTCTCAAATCCTCACAGGTCAGAGGTGGCTCATACCAGTCACAAGGCTTATTGAATCTGGATATTTAAAATGACAAACAGATAAAAGACTTGACTGTGAAGTCTCAGCTTTTTGTATTATTTTAATTTGTGCCTGTTTACAGGAAGGTAATGGTGCAACATATAATGCAGTCCTACCAGCGCATGTCTGGAAGTGCAGTGATGCGGGGGTTTCGTGTAAATTACAAACGTCATGTCCTCACCATGGATGATCTGAGCACACTATATGGCCAGAACTGGCTCAACGATCAGGTGGGCCTCTTGCTTAACAACATTATTAATGGTTGATTGCATTCGCCTACCATGTGTACACTTGTATTTGTGCATGAATAAGTGATCTGTCCTTAAAAAAATTGTATTAGATTGTTTTTCTATATTTAGGATAAAATTCTGAACCAACTCAAGTTACAGCCTAGTTGCATTAGGATTGGTTTTCTTTTAAAACATACGTTTTTATTAGTAAATTAATAATTACAATTCCCTACGATAAGTCTTACTTTATCACATAGTAATGCACCCTGTATAAGCACACACAAACATTCAAAAGTTATGGGTTGGTAAGAATTGAAAAAAAAAATTTTTTTTAGTCCTTTATGCTCACCAAGGCTGCATTTAAAAACACTAATATTGTGAAATATTATTGCAATTTCAAGTGTAACACAATCCTTCAGAAATCATTCTAATATGCTGATTGATGCTCAGTAAACATTTCTTATTATTATCAATGTTGAAAGCAGTTGTGCTGCTTAATTTTTTGGAAACTATAAGAGTTTTTTTAGGATTCTTTGATTAATTGAAAGTTCAAAAGAACAGCATTTATTTGAAATAGAAATCTTATGTATGATTATAAATGTCTTTACGGTCACTTTTGATCAATTTAATGGATCCTTGCTGAATAATATAATAATTTCGAGTAGAATTTCTGACTGACCCCAAACCTTTGAGTGGGAATATAATGCACAGCTGGATAATGAGAAATCCCAAAATCAATCTATGCTTATGTTAAAGGTGCTTATTGTGTTTCAACCGGTTTTGAGAATGACACGCTTGACTTTAGAGAGGAATAGATGTACGGGTCATGTTGTGTACAAGACATTAGATGGAGTTTCCGATTCATCGTGTGTTTGGAAATTTTGTGTGGAACCTTTTTTTATGCATATTTATGAACAATATTTATTTTGTGGTTTATTAAATTTGACATATAACTAATAATGTTGTAACTACTATGGCACCGTCCTTTGCTTGAGTTTGTTTAGAGAAGATATTTGATGAATGGGGGGCCCTTGTACTGGGATTGTGCTGAGTTGGCTCTCTCTTACGTCTGTAACTCACTCCGTCACCCAGGTCATGAACATGTATGGGGATTTGGTCATGGACGCTGCCCCTGAAAAGGTAAGCTAAACGCGCACACATACACACTCCTTTACACACGGAATTTGACTCATGACAAAGCCATTATATGAACTTGTGTGTCATGATTATGATTAAGAGTTAAATGATTATGGAAACAGTATGTGAATTAGGTTTAAAATTAGGACATTTTCCCTCATGTTTTCTTTTTTTTTACTTGCAGATCCACTTTTTCAACAGCTTCTTTTATGACAAGCTTCGGACGAAAGGTTACGACGGGGTCAAACGGTGGACAAAAAATGTCAGTACTGGATGGAGAAAGATTTTGTGTCTCTTTCACAGCTCTTATTAATACCTGCCTTTTTAGGACTGTAAAGTTAAGCAGATAAATCGGTAATAGATAATTCACCATTATTACTTGCATCATGAAGTTAATATAGTTGTCCACCTATTTTTAACATAAAAGCAGACTGGGCAATTTTTTACTTGAATGTGTCCAAAACAGTCCGTTATGCTGCTTAATGTTGCAAACTGTTACTTATCATATTATTCAAATTTACTCATAAACACTTGTTTGTAGCACAAATAATTTAACCATTTGTTGCACTGTTACTCTTCTAGTTACTTGCGTATAGCAGCTAATAATTGGAAGTCTTGTTCATTCACAGGAAATAGCTTACTTCCACATTGAAAAATATGGTGGATGCAACATAATTATTGTAGTACTACGTGTTTTTATTTCACCGTTAAATCTGCTCCTTAGGTTGATATTTTCCAGAAGAAGTTCTTATTGATCCCTATTCACCTGGAAGTGCACTGGTCATTAGTGTGTGTCAATGTTCCTCAGCGGAGAATCGCATACTTCGATTCCCAGAGGACCCTCAACCGTCGATGTCCCAAAGTAGGCATTATTTGTTCTAACGATGCTATTTTCATGGCTACATTTCTTATACCAATGCTTATCGTGTCCACTAAAAGTTTTTGTTTTTACAGCACATTGCCAAATACCTGCAAGCAGAGGCAATCAAAAGAGAACAGAAGGAGTTTTACACAGGGTGGAAAGGCTTTTTCAAAATGGTAGGGTGAAAGGTCATTTTGTGTGTGTGTGTGTGTGTGTGTGTGTGTGTGTGTGTGTGTGTGTGTGTGTGTGTCTGTTAGTAAAAGTATGAAATAAGGAATAAAAGAGATTGGAAAGGCCATTTTGTGTATGTTTTGTTGACTCTTTTGTCTTTGGAATGTTCTAGAATGTGGCAAGGCAGAACAATGACAGTGATTGTGGAGCTTTTGTCCTTCAGGTTAGCGTTTTTTTCCTCATTAGTTATTTTAACACTTGACTTTGTACATAGCACTGGTGCTGAAAGTATATAATAATCTTTATTTGTGTCTTTTACTCACTTGTTTACTCTTCTTATTGTTGTACTCCAGTACTGTAAGTGCCTGGCCCTGGAACAGCCTTTCAGCTTTGGTCAGCAGGATATGCCCAAGCTACGGAGACAAATGTACAAAGAACTCTGTCACTGTAAACTGTCTCTGTGAGACAGCGGAAGAGCAAGGGAGATCCATGACATCTTACACTATTAAATAAGCTCCAGGTCCAGACAGCATTTAGGCGGGAGAGGTGCAAACGTTTTGACACTCTTTTTGTTCAATGACTTTGTATTTTGACTTGGTGAAGGCCATACACTGTTTGGCCCAGTTGTGCGTTTGTTCGGATCAAAATGCAGGAGGAGGTTTTTTTTTTAGAAATGGAAGGAGGAGTTGACATCAGAGAACTGTTCATTAGGTGCCGCCATTTTGTTGGCTATTTTATTTTTCATGTTCTTGATGTCAGTAACTTGTATGCTAAAAGGTTATACCATTGACTGGTGAGGGAGGAGGACACTTGCAGACATTTTAAAAATGTAATGCAATATTCATATACTGAGAGTCGATATGGACCACAACACTATATGAGGATTTTTGTTTGTTCAATATTGTTTGTCTGTTATGTATCTGTGCGATTTGAGATGCAAACTTATGGAGAGAGAAAAAAAGAGCAGCTGTAAATTAAACTGTTTTATATCTTTTGAGAGGCATAAGTTGTTGTAAGATGTACTAATAAAAACGCAAGAAAATAACTGAGCGTCATCAATTTGTGTGTTAATTGTTACATTATTGTGGCAGGCTATCATAGTTCAGAAAAGAAAAAAAAAACTTTAATGATAATTATTTGAAGGTTTTTCTAGATACAGCAATGTGGTTATAAATACAGCAGTTAACTATAAATAGGTCTACTGTTATGGGACAGGTTAACCATAACTATATTTCCGTTTTTGGATCTACAACTTTGCTTATTAAATAGGCAGCTTTACTCTAAGCTGCATTCACAATACAATACACAATTAAAAAGAAAAAAAATGACAAAGGATAATAAAACAAAAAGAGGGAAAAGGCGATGCTTCACTTAAACGACAGATTTCATTAAATATTTCCATGCTTCTCAAATATACAAAAACAATATCAGCCTAGTTATTATTATTATTGTTGTTGTTGTTATTTAAAGGTCGGAAAGATTACATTTAAAATATGGACTATGGGGATTAAGTGTACGAACCTTTAAAGGCCTATTACGAAATTTTGATCATAAAGACTTTAATAAATTCAAGACCTTTGTTTTATATGATATTTTATATGGCAACTTAACATTGCTAAATACATTAAGGCTAAAACTGCGTCACAGTAGGCCAAGCGAATGATATTTTAAGGTTTCGTTTTAGTCCAATTACATTTAAGATAGAGCAGAACTGACGTGTCATGGACCGCCCACCCGAACCGTATCCGACACCAAAGGGCGGCTCCCATTGTTGAGTGACGTCTGTACTAGCCAATGAGAACATGTGAAGGGCGGACCATATTCTGACTGATGGTCGAATGCTGCAATCACAATTTTAGTAAGAAAACCGTGTTAAACTATATAAAACATTTTCGCGGTGTGCTCGCCCTTTGTGATAATGTCGGCAGAATATGAAGGGAGGTAGGACAGCTGGAATTTAAACGATCTTAATATGTTTGTTTATAAATTGGAGATGTTATGCGTACGTGTTGTCAGTCGCTATAGGCATTCCGCTTCTAGATGTTGTTGGAAGTAGCTTGTGGTTCGTGAGCTTGAATGTCGCAAACGAGTTGTAAAAACCCACTGGCGTTAGCATATGAGCTCTTAGCAGCCAGGCCTGCTTGAGGATATTAACGTTGACGTAGAACGATCTTTACTGTTCAGCAGCTCAAAATTAAGGTTTAGATCGAGAATGGTGTGTTGTTGTTGTTATATTAATTTAATGCAGTCAATGACCATCTCGATTCCTCAATTAGTCGAACGTTACTTGATTTAGCTCGCACTGACTGCTCGACATATAACCCTCCTATTTATGGCCCTGAAGTGAAGCATGTTTTTCCTCCATTCATTCATTTGAACATAGATCAAACTGATTTTCTCTGGCTAAAAATATGTTCTAAAAACTGTACATAGAAATTCAATGTAGTGGTGATTCCCCATAGTATAACGTTACTGCTTAAAAATGTGGATTAGTTTTGTTTGACATAATCATATTTTATATGCATGTATGTGTGTGTATATATATAAGCACAGATACTTAATCTCTCAATGCATATATATCTTTCCTTCATGAATAACTGAATGGTGCTAATGTGACATTTCTTTGCAGACCTAGAGACAATGGCCCCGAGGGCATGGAGCCAGATGGAATCATTGAAGTGAGTTCATAACTATTTTTTTTTACATTTAACTATTTTATATATATACATACATATATATCCCTGCATGTCTCTCATGGCACAGCTTTAGGAAGCGGGTTGGCACTGAATGTGCTGTCAGTTGTTTTGACTGTCTTGTTCTCACTGTGGGGGTCAGCGATTTTTTTTTTTTTCCTTTTTTTGAACAACTGCCAACCTGTTATCCTTTGTGCATAATGCAATGGGTGACAAATAGCTTTTTTTTTCTTTTCATAGTGAGATGGAGAGTAAACTTAAAGATTACCTCGTCTGTGGTTTAAATCTTAATATTCATTTAATTACTTTTCCCGTAACTGCAGAGTAACTGGCATGAGATCGTGGACAGCTTTGATGACATGAACCTGCGTGAGACTCTGCTCAGGGGAATCTATGCTTATGGTTTTGAGAAGCCCTCTGCCATCCAGCAAAGGGCTATCCTCCCTTGCATCAAGGGTAATGTATCTTTAAGAATATTCTAAAGATGTAATACAATTGGTGTTTATTGAAGCAGTCCATATCATTGGATACTCTATTTTCACCTTCTGTTATTGTTCCCGGCACATATGTAAAATCATCAGCAGTGTTCATTTATAATTGTCATTCAAAGGTTGTTTTCTTATCTAGAGGAGCATCTTCGGTAGTAGCAATGCAGTAGCATAACTGTTTGACTGCCATCACCCATCATTGCATGCTTGAAGGACATTCCGTACTATCAATTGCAGATCATTATTTGTCCACTTTATGACCTGTTGTTGTTGTTTGTTTCCACACTAGGATATGATGTCATTGCGCAGGCCCAGTCAGGAACAGGCAAGACCGCCACCTTTGCCATCTCCATCCTGCAGCAGATTGATGTAGAGCTGAAAGGATCTCAGGCCTTGGTCCTGGCTCCCACCCGTGAACTGGCTCAGCAGGTTAGCGCTGTCTCTGTTTTCACTGCTTTTGCTTCACTTGCTGCAGCACCAACGGTGCAGCTGAACTAAACAGTTCGTTTGATGACTTTTTTTTGTCAGAAATGGGCACTATTTTTAAAGGAATTTTTTTTTGTCACTTGCATATAAAACTTAAACTGAATCCGAATCCATGTTAATTGTCGGGGAATGTTAGATGTAGGGGAATGTTACTTTTAAAAGCAACATGTTAAATTGCATTTTTAAGAAAAGTTCATAATCGTGTTACATTTGTTACTTTTTATGGGAAGTTCAATTCATATTTATTTGTATAGCGCTTTTCACAATACATGTCGTTGCAAAGCAGCTTTACAGAAAAATGCACGTTTCTACATTAACATTTAGAGTGCAGTTAGCTAACATCATGCATTCATAAAGCAGTTATTACAAGTTATGATCATAATGATTACAATATATAGAAAATTGGCAGTGGTGCATGTTGATTCAGAGTGGCCGTCATCTGAAGTCCTTGCAGGAGTTGGCGTCATCTCTTCACAGGTGTTGGGGCATCTGAAGTCTTCATAAGAGGCTGGATCCAAACTGGAGCTGACGTACTCTAGTTACCTCGGGATGGGCATTTCTGAGACAGAAAAGTAAATGGAAAATAATAGTATAGCTGCTGTTCATAACATTTCAAGCAAAAGATAATCATGTGCGTTTCATCTTGTATAACTGGAGTACAAGGTTATGCGGTGCATTATGTGAATGTTTGGCCAAAGAGATGCATCTTTAATCTATATTTAAACTGGGAGAGTGCCTAAGCCTCAAACATTATCAAGAAGGCTATTCCAGAGTTTAGGAGCCAAATGTGAACTCTCCCTCCTTTAGTGGACTTCGATATCCAAGGTACAACCAAAAGTCTGGAGTTTTGTGACCTTTAAGAGCATGATGGATTGTAGGGTGATAGAAGATTGGTTAAATACACAGGAGCTAAACCTTAAAGGTCAGTAGCAATAAACTTGGGGTTATATGATAATATTTTCTTGACCTGGTTAGCTAGAAGCTGCATTTTGGACTACTTGTTGCTTGTTTTTTGAGGATGCAGGACTACCTAGTAATATATTACAGTGATCTATTCTAGAAGTCATGAATGCATGAACTAGCTTTTCTACATCAGAAACCGATAACATGTTAGCACCGTAGTAAAGTTTCTGAGGTGGTAGGTTGTTTTTGTAACATTTGAAATATGATTATTAATATACACGTCGCTGTCTACTATGACACCCAGGTCTTCAAACTGTAGAGGAGGATGTAAACGTATATCCTACTTGAAGCAAATTGTATTCCGAGAGATTGAGTACAGTTTTTTGGTAATACCTTAGTCTTATCCAAATTTAATAGAAAAATATTGCTGGTCATACAATATTTTATATCTTTAACACACACTGTGAACTTGGATAATTTAGAGATTTCATCTGGTTGTGATGAAATACATGCTGCCCTTGGTAATATATTTATTAGTTTCTACTGTTATGCTGATGATACTCAGTTATATATTGAAAATAGCAGAGGGCCTAACACAGATCCTTGTGGCACTCCATAATTTGCTGGTGTTAACTTGGATAATTCCGTTTAAATAAACAAAATGGTAACGGTCAAATGCGTACAATATAATCCACCCTAATGCCTGTCCCTGAATACCGGAGTAATTTTGTAGACGATCTAAGGCTGCGTTTACACTTGGCATTAACATGCGATCACCGTGATCCGATAAAGCAGATCGAATCTCAAGCCAATCAGGACATGGTGCGTTTACACCTGTCCACATCAAGTGGCTTCTGTATCTGGATAACAGATCGGATCTCACATTCCTGCAAAAAAAAGAGAAAAAAAAGAAAGGATGGCTCCCGTGCAAAGTCGACCTGAACTGGTGGGTTTTCTTTTAAAAACTGTTTTCAGTTGGGGTACATTTTACAAATCTCGCAAAATGAGGAGGATAAAGCGGCTGCAAGTACTAATAATGTGTATAGATGCCGAAATGGAAACGGTATAGAGAAACGTATCCGAGAACGTTGCCAGCTGTGGTGGGAAAAGTGTGCGTTCTTTACAAAAAATTTATTGTTCTGCAACTTAGGGTACAAAAGCAAACCATTTTAGTATATTTGCAATGTACTTCGCACTAGAGGTCGACCGATTCATCGGTTTTGCCGATTAATCGGCACCGATAGTTGATTGGTGGAACTATCGTTATCGGCAAAAATCCACACCGATAGTTTTTCCGGGTTGCATCCGTTGCTGGAGCGGCTGAGAAGTGCGCGCGGTCATTACACAGCACTAGCGCGCTGAAGAGACTGCTGGCATTATACAGAGCGAGAGCGGCCTCTAGAGGACAAATAATAAACTATCACTGGCTGAGTTGTTTACGTTAACACGTGAGGCGCGCGCAGCACGGACCACGGAGAGAACACGCAGCAGAGAGAGCGCCGCTGACACTTCAGACTCGCATTTAAAACACAGTCAGCGAAACGGTATGAATACATAACACTAAAGTAAATATTGCCATATCATTATAAAGTAATTCTTTTATTGACTAGATGCTGCATCAGCAAAGAAAGAACAGTAGTTTGCGGACGAGGCTGTGAGGACTCTAACCTTACCTCAGTCAAGCGGTTTAAACAATGTGACAAAAACACACGCAGACCTGACCTAAATGTTTTATGGCGCAATTGTTATCATCTATTTGCATTATTTTATATCCGGCTGGTCACTTTTATGCATTCATTAGCCGACGAAGTTGCATATTTAAAACTAGTGATGTCGTGATTGATATGTTCATGCAGCCGACAGAAACAAACAAATCATAAACGTGTTCGATTTAAGATCGTTTTAATCACTACAATAAATCTTGTTATTTTGATTAGATAATTATCAAGTGTTCTAAAATAGAAGCAAATAAAGTGAGAGACTATATAGGCTAAATTACGTATTTATACAGGTCTTTATTACATTTTAATGGCTAAGCACGACTCTTTGGAATTTTTGGAATTATATGAAATGGTAACACTTTACAATAAGATTCCATTTTTAGCATTAACTAAGATTAATACAAGTTGTAGAAGATTTATTCATTGTTAGTTTATTTCAACATTTACTAATGCATTTGAAATGGAGTTTTAATTCTTATTTTATTTGTTATTAATGTACTATGAACTAACATGAATGATAAAGGTACACTTGTATTGCTCATATTAGTACATGCAGTAAAAACGTATATTGCATAGTGCATAGTTCATGAAAGCTAGCTAATACATCCTTGTTTACAAATGGGACTTGCAATATGTTACCTATGAAATGTACGTATGTTTCTAGGTTATAGCTCTGAAATCTGTAATATTTTAATGTTTAAATTATTTTCTGTATAAAGTTTTTATATATTAATATTTATATATTTATTTAATTTAGCACATTTCGGTTCAGCACTGTTTTATTGTGAGTATTACGTTTGTTTTTAATCCAGCATCCATTTTAAAAAATATCGGTTGAATTATCGGTTATCGGCATGTACGGTCAAACCTAAATATCGTTATCGGTAAAATCCACTATCGGTCGACCTCTACTTCGCACTCGACTGTATCGCAAAACCTCACAGTTACGTGCAGCAATTCATGGAGAGAGGAGGGGGGAATAATGACTGGGCATGGTTTTGTGTGACGTCCACCTGTGAATGCAGACACGATGGCTGGATTGCGTTTACATTACGCTGAGATCCGATCACAATGCGTCGTTGGCTACCGGATCGGATAACATTCTGATCAGATGCGCGTTTACACTTGTCTTTTCAATGTGTATGTGGACAACATCCAGATACAGGTTGCATGTTAATGCCAAATGTAAACGCAGCCTAAGAGTATTGTATTATCTATAGTGTCAAATGCAGCATTAAGATCAAACAAAACTAGTATTGAGATGCAGCCTTGGTCAGAAGCTAAAAACAAGTCATTTGTAATTTTAACAAGCGTAGTTTCTGTGTTATGATGGGGCCTGAATCCTTTTTTTTTTTTTTGCAGGAAGAAGCACAATTGAGAGGACAACTTTCAAAATTTTAAAAATGGTCTGTAATTTGCCAATTCATTTGGATCTAGTTGTCGTTTCTTAATAAGAGGCTTAATATATGTCAGATTGAAGGGTCTTGGGACATGACCTAGAGATAGAGAGGAGTTAATAATAAGAGGCTCTTCTGCTATATGTAACAACTATTTCAGTAGTTTAGTGGGTATTAGATTTAATAAACATGTTGTTGGTTTAGATGTAATGATACGTTACGTTTATCTAGCTCTTCCTGTCCTATAGATGTAAAGCACTGCAATTGTTCTTGAGGGAAAATAATTGAGGCTGAATCATAAAACGCTATCAAAGGTTGAACATTTGCATTGTATTTCGGAAGCTTTTGATTTTTCTCAGCGAA
The DNA here is from genome assembly GCA_036326025.1 of Chrosomus eos. Classification (NCBI taxonomy): domain Eukaryota; kingdom Metazoa; phylum Chordata; class Actinopteri; order Cypriniformes; family Leuciscidae; genus Chrosomus; species Chrosomus eos. Next base: position 34,483,219 of record CM070820.1, on the reverse strand, counting down.
GAAAATCATGAAGTCATTACTACTACACTATGATGAAATATGATGTGTGTTTATTTGTTAATCTAGCCACTGTACTAAATAAAATCCTTGGATCGTTTTGATGATTTTCCGTGTGTTTGCAGAGATGCTCAGCCCTGGCAGCTATTAGACCCTTTTTATAGCGGGACATACTGTCTTTCAATGCGATTCTAAAGACCTCTAAATTAGTTTTTCCATTCGCGCTCTAGGTTACGAGTTTCTCTCTTGAGGGCTTGAGTAATACTGTTGTACCGTGGTGCAGTCATTTTCTCTCTAACCTTTTCTGATGGGTGCAACTGTTTCTAATGCACTAGAGAAGATTGTGCCCATACTTCTAGTCATTTCATCAAGTTAATTTGTGTTTATGGGAACACTGAGCAGTTGAGATTGATCATGTAGGTTATTTGTGAATGTAGCAGTTGGGATAATTATATTATAATATTTGTTCTACCTGGTTGATAACAGAGCGATATGATAAATATCAGCAGTACGCAGTCGCAGTATGTACGTTACTATTCTTGGGATTTAAGAATCTATAATGGTTCTTCAAAATGAAAATTGATTAAAATTGAGATCTATATTTTTAACTCGGCCCTTACAATCGCCACTTACATGTGTTGGCAAATGTGCTTCTGTCCACAACTCATCTACGCAAGTACAGGCAAATGTTTTGCTCCAGGTTACTTCACACTTGATTTTCTCTGTCTTTACAGATCCAGAAAGTGATTCTGGCTCTTGGAGACTACATGGGTGCAACATGCCACGCCTGTATTGGTGGGACCAACGTGCGCAATGAGGTCCAAAAGCTGCAGGCAGAGGCACCCCATATTGTAGTAGGAACCCAGGTCGTGTCTACGACATGCTCAATCGAAAGTTCCTCTGTGAGTAATGAGTACTGTGAGATCTATTGCTGAATATTTTGTATTTTATTGCATAATATTATTATGCCATTTACACTTTCTTTTGTGTTTACTTCTCCTCTAGCTTCTAAGTACATTAAAATGTTTGTGCTGGATGAAGCAGATGAGATGCTGAGCCGTGGATTCAAGGACCAGATCTACGAGATTTTCCAGAAACTCAATACCAGCACACAGGTTAGGATATGAAATCGACCATGTTTCCTGTATGTGCTGTTACAAGGTTGAATATTTCCATGTGTTATTGCATTAGTGTATATGAAAATATGCTTTTGCCAAAGCATACTGCAGTTACGGCAACAAGTTAAGAACAAACACAAATAGCATTGAAACCTGGAACGTGTTGCTTCTTATTCAGCCAGCTGTTTCCCACCACTATTCCATTATGACTGGTAAACCTTTTTAGGTGACCTAGCTTTAAAGGTCATGTTTGTTTATAAATGTGATTGATCATGTTGATCTGCCATCTGTCCTCTAGGTGGTGCTGCTGTCAGCCACCATGCCCGCGGAGGTGCTGGATGTCACTACCAAGTTTATGCGAGAACCAGTGCGCATCCTGGTGAAGAAAGAGGAGCTCACCCTTGAGGGTATTCGTCAGTTCTACATCAACGTTGAAAAAGAGGTACAGATCTTGGGTCACTTTTATGCAAAGGAGCAACAGCAAAAATTCATGAATTGCATACATGAACACACCAGAATTTATCAGGGCTTTTTTAAAAGGGTGTTTTGTGTGCTTGTATGCATTGATTTTGACCAGTGGCTGTTAATAGGTCATTCTATTTCTCACCATGCTTTGTTGTTTATGTGTTTTTGTCAGGAATGGAAGCTAGACACCCTGTGTGATCTCTACGAGACTCTGACCATCACTCAGGCAGTGATCTTCATTAACACACGCCGAAAAGTAGACTGGCTCACGGAGAAGATGCATGCCAGGGACTTTACTGTCTCAGCTCTGGTAAATACTGAAAGTGCCACACCGCAACTATAAGTGGAACAATATTGTTGAATCACTTTCAGAGCATTTTTGGAATCTATTTTGAATATAATATAATTAATATATAAAAAGTCACCCAATTCAAATCATTCCTACTTTTGAGTTTCAGCTGCAATTGTTCACAGAACATAACTGTATTGTGCGATTAGATTAAACATAACGTTATTACAAATTGTGGATGCTAATACAGTTATTATAGTTATTCTTGATGTGCCTTAATAGATTCGTTGTTGACCTGTAATTTAAATTAGGATTAAGGTTAGAAATAAAGCTTTATGGTCTGAATAATAATAGTAGTAGTATTCAAATTATTTTTAAACATTTTAGCATTCATTCTGTACACAAATGGTCTGATAGTTTCTCATACGGAATGTTCTTTCTTTGCAAGCATAATGAATTCATGAATAAACTAAATGTAAATGTTTGGTTTGTAGTAAAGGAATTGTGTGTTATCTTTGTCAGCATGGAGACATGGAGCAGAAGGACCGAGACCTGATTATGAGGGAGTTTCGCTCTGGTTCTAGCCGTGTCCTTATTACCACCGATCTGCTGGTTAGAAAAAACATCAATGCATTGATCTTGCTTCATTTGTTCTCTTAATGGAATGGATTCTATTCAAAAATAGTTCAGTTAGCAGATGAGGTCACCAGACTTCCCTGACCCTATTGCACCCTCTAGTGCTTTGGAGTAATAATAGTATCTGGTATAAAAATAGTGTGTTCTGCTATGGATGGGTCATTCTGTCCTTCCCCATAGCTTTATCAAACCACACACAGACAACTATATATATTTGAAAAACAATGTAAATAAAAAATAATATACTTTTGTATGCTTGAGTAATTTTCTTGCATGTCTTTCTCGTTCATAGGCCAGGGGTATTGATGTCCAGCAGGTGTCTTTGGTGATCAACTATGACTTGCCAACCAACCGTGAGAATTACATTCATAGGTTTGTGTTTTGTTCATGATTGTAACATTGAATTTGACTTAAGCTGATGTTTCCACTGCCATTTGATTATTATAACCATCTTGTTGTTTTTTTGTGTGTGAAACTCTCAGGATTGGTAGAGGTGGCCGTTTTGGCAGGAAAGGTGTGGCTATCAACATGGTGACAGAGGATGACAAGCGTACTCTGCGGGACATCGAGACCTTCTACAACACTACCGTAGAAGAGATGCCCATGAATGTGGCTGATTTGATCTAGAGATTTCTTTGACCTGATCTAGATACATCCCCCCTCTCTCTATCCTATCCCCACAATCACTCTCGCTTTTTCAAGTTTAAGCACTTCTAAGTGGAGTAGGGGACGTGCAACTCCCTGCTCTTCCACATTTGCAAATTAGTCGTTTTATTTTGCCCAAAACTGAACAAATTTTATAAATCTCGGATGCTGAATATACATCTATTTATCTCCATCAACTCCCATAATAAACATTGAAAAATATGGGCTCAGCCATCTTCTCTTATGGAGAAGAGCAGCATGTTCTGTCACTCTGCTTTCAATTAGTCATCCTGATCTCTTTTTTTTTTCTTTTCTTTTTTTTTAAGCTGGGAATCATCATTGACGTGCATTGATGTTTTTTTAAAGCACATGTTACTAATGTAGAAATGGGCCATGTGGTAAAAGTGTGCTTACTTTTAAACTAACATGAAAAGCATCAGTAAGATTTGATACATTTCGTTCGGATTCAGCTACTGGGACTGTACGATCCAAGTAGTTACTGCACTTGCTTGCTGTACTGTTTGCTGTAAAACTGTGCCAGAGCTATGTAATCACCCTTGAACCCAGTATATGATACAAGATGTCTGAGTATTGTGGGCTTCCTGGATTTATATATTTGGAAGTCCTTACTCGGATGAATTTTGACTCAAGCTGGTATAAAAAAAAATTGATGGAGAAAAAAAATATTAAACATTATTGGATTATTTAAAAAGAAATTCTACATTTAAGTTATTTTGTAAGTGTATTTTGTTCTTCGGAGGAGGGGGGAACTTTCAATAAAGCTACAGCATAATTAGTCAAACTCTCCTTTTCTCCTTGTTATTAAACAGTTTGCAAGTTTGGTTATGTTCTTTGCTGTTTTTGCAGGTTCCAGTTGTAAAATCACTCATTTCACATATAGGGGTAGCAAAGTGTAATGCTTGTACATTGGAATCTGTACAAATTAAACATTTACAGTCTTGTTTTAACCCACTCCCTTTTTTCGTTATCATGTATTCTATCCAATCATTAATGGAAGTTCATGTTAAAGATGTATTTTTTTTAATTATTTTTTAGAAAACTACACAAACATTTGTTCATGGATTTACAGTTGCCAGTTCTTTTTTATCTTTTGTTGCATGTCAACAATTTCCCCAAAATTGCTCATATATTTTACCTAACTAATGGGTGTACATAAAAGTCAGTTGTGAGATACTGTAATGCCAGTGTTCAACACTGGAGGGAGGCTCCACACAGCAGAGAAACTTTAGTAAGCAACAACAAACAAATATGTTTGCAGTATCCAAAAATGGAGAAATTGTAACTTAAATCATGTGGTTTTAAATGATAAAGTAAAAATATAATCCAATCATCTGAGACAGGTTCACACCGCTAATTTGATGTAAACTACTGTTTACATTTGGTCAGTGTCAAAAAATGTGTCGTATGTTGCTTTAAAATAGAAATGTAGCAAATGAATATGCATGAAGGTATCTGTGAGATCTTTTGTTGGAAATCAACAAAAAGTTTGGCAGTAATTAAGAATTGTACTGCTTTTCAAATCAGCCATGAACAAAATGAATCTCTTTTCCGGTCTCTCCTCTTCATCATCACCTTCGTCCCCATCGCTATTCGGTGGCACCTTACCATCCCCAACGGCCGTGTTGCAGTTTCTCGCACAGTGTAGGTGGCCTCTCTGCCTCCCCAACCCCCCTCCCGTGGCCAAAGTGTTTGTGGGGCATGGTGATTTTGCAAGTGGGAGGCTCGTAAAGGCCTGGCTGGACTACCGGGCAGTGTGATGGATGGAGGGAAGGCCGCAGACTCCATTTACATGAGAACAGAAGCCGGAGAGTGGCTGAATAGAGGGGCTTTCAATCTGCTTGTCATTGAAAAAGCTTAAGAACTTTCTCCAGCGACTAACCAACCCCCCAGCTCCTCTGCTCTCTCTCCCCTCTTACTTTCTTCTTTATTCTCGACCCCCTTTTTCCCCCCTTGCTGTCTCTCTTGCTTTTCTTCCACCACCGTCCTCCTCCCCTCCCTCTGTCCATCGCTCTTTCTTTTCTCTCAAACCCCCCCTCTCCCTCCCTACTTCATTTTTTCCTCTCTCTTTTATCTCAGACCATCCAATCTGTCATTCTGGATCTCTGCGTCTCTCGCATGTATGATGTTTGGCTTCTTTCAGGCTTTCTCTGGACTCTCCGGCTCTCTTGCGAGGCCCCCACTTAAATTTTGATTTGATTGTCGACACAACACCAGGAGACATCAATGTGTTTCCTCTCTTTATTCTCCTGCTCTTGCTTATAATGAGACTGATCCCATACATGAGAATGACTCATGCACAATAGCTCCGGCACACTCCATATTCAGCCTCCACATAAAGTAAGGTTAATTGTATAATAAGTGTGTGACAATGACCTGCGACAATGGCTCGAGTCAATATTGACGCCGTACAGTGGGGTTTTGCAGTGTCAGGTCGTGAGCCAGTAGAAAACGGCAGCTCACGTGTCACGCATGAGATTTTTTTACATTTCTGCTTTGGTTTGAGGTAATACCACCTGTTGCTCTTCTGTGAACTTCCATCGTGTCAAAATGGGCCATAGGTTTCAGTCATTCAAACTGTCACAAAGCCAGAGAAAACATACTAATCCAAAGGAGATTCTGGTTTTACAACCCACCGTCTAACACAGAGACAATGCATATCTACTGCCGGTTGACATCAACACGTTTCATGCCCTACTACTTACCATCACGTTCTTTGAAAATGCACTTACTTATATAAACAGAACAAATCTTAATTTTGCAAACTTATATTTTATGTTCAGCAAAATCACTTTCGGTCCCCATTAGACTTGTTGTCAATGATTAAACGGGAGAAACTAGAACAAAGGAGAAGAGAATGGAGTACAGAAACTCCTCCTTATCCTCTTCTTGGAATGCTGAGGATCGAATGAGTTTGTTCACTCATGAAAATGTAATGCCGACTATTGCTTTAAAAGTAAACTAGTAACTTTTGCAAGTTGTTAAAATGATCCTAATGAAGTCATTTTTATAACAGCTTTTTTTGGTAGGCCTTATAGGAACCATTCAGATGATGTGTTAGTACAAGCTAAACTCAGAGGGGGGGAGTTCATTGTCACACTTCTTACTGATGGTCAGTCGTAGTCGTAGTGTTTGGGGATGCAGGGCTCACAATAGAAGTGTGAAGTGATGCCTATAGAAACTAATGTGTATGGATGGCTGGGTGATAAGGAGTAACTACTCACACCTGCGGTCATTAGAGAAGACGACTCACTGGGGTAGAGGACATCCGAGTACAACAGCATCAGGGAAGATGGCTAAAAGAGAATGAAATAAAAGTTTTTCAACAAAAACAAAAAAAAAAAGGTTCCAAAAGTGATGCCATAGATAAACTACCTTTGGTTCCCCCCAAAAGCTTTAAGTAATCAGTTCTTATAATAACCTTTTTTTCTTAGTGTGAAGAACATTTTAATAATGTAAAGAACCCTTTCCCCCTATAAAGAACTTTTTATGCATTGAAACGGGCCCATGGATGTTAAATGTACTTCATGGAACCATCAATGCCAATAACCTTTATCTATCACAAACCTGAAAATGTACTTCATGTGGTAACATCTAAAACAACTCAAGTCATGAATACAATTTTATACACAAAAGCAGTGCGCAAATGCAACAAACTTTTAAAGAAATCTCTATCATTATAATTGGTATATTTGTAAATATTATCACTAAGGATTTTCTTAACGCATCATATAAACTTGTTATGTTTATATTCCCTTTATTAGAAGACATTAGATGTACAATTCCACAAATAAAAAACTTTGTCAAAACAATATTCTTTCAGAATGTGAACTTTTCAAAGACATGTCTGTACTTTTTTTCAAATCACTTTTGGATATATTTTGTGGGGTTTGTAAGTAGGGGATAATATTAAGCAAGACAGTGTTACTATGATTTTGCAGTAAACAACTAATTATAGAGAACTGGATATTTTTTTGGGATACGACGAATAAGCACATTCTAGTGTTGTGACCTTGAACAACTCGGCTAGTAACTTTTTTTTTTTACTTTTAAATAAGCTTTATAATCCAACCTATTGTAATGATTAAATAACCTATATTGTAATGATTAAATTTAGCCTGATATGGCACAATGCAACATTTATAACATAGGCCTATATAAAACATCTCCTTTAAAAAATCGCCTATTAAAAATTGAAAAGGGAACCATTTTGTGCAATGACCCAAATAAAAATGACTGACAACAGGTAACAAGTGTATAATAATCATTTTGTTTTGGTCAGAAATGAAAAACAAGACCCAAAATGGTATTCCTTGAAACTGTGGATAGATAAATATAGGTCCCAAAAAGTGTGGATAAATAAATTCAACTTTAATGAACTAAATGTTATTGGTGTCTAATGATTTTGAGGAGAAATAACTATAAAATGCCCACAAAGTGTTATATTGTAAAATCAGTTTAAAATGTTGCAGGTGAAGACAGAAACTCTTCTCCCTAAAACTGAATCCTCCTCCTGCTCTTGGCCTCTCTACATTCACCGCACCCCTTCTTTAGTGATGCTAATGTGGAGAGAAAGAAAGCAGCTGGAGGCGGACAGTGATGAAATTCTATTATCACTCAAGCACTGAAAGAGTCGCAGGCAGGACGCACAGTGAGTTCAGCTCGGACCTGTTTCACTTTTAAGACAAACTAACGTCACTTCAGAACTTGTTGATTGTCTTTAGCCGTTTACAAACACTTATCGCTATAGTTAAAGTCAGTTCGCTCTCGTCTTTTGACTTAGGCTACTTGTCCATGAAATAGGCGCTTCGCGGACACTGAAAGTTATTTGCTTTGATTTGAAGTTATTTAGCAGTTTACGGTGATACTTACGTATCACCACTAAACTCTGTGGTCAGTCATGTACAGCATGCTGGAACACGACATGAAGTCCGCCGTGCCACCGACGCACCAGAGCGCGCAGGGAATGACACAGCTGAACGGTGGAGTGACTCACGGAACCGGGAAACCGACTGTCAACAGCCAACAACAACAGGGTGGCGATCCTATGGACAAAGTTAAGAGGCCAATGAACGCGTTTATGGTCTGGTCTCGGGGTCAGAGGCGCAAAATGGCACAGGAGAACCCCAAAATGCACAACTCAGAGATCAGCAAGCGCCTGGGCGCAGAGTGGAAGCTGCTGACGGACGCGGAGAAAACGGCCGTTTATCGACGAGGCCAAGCGGCTTCGCGCACTGCACATGAAGGAATACCCAGATTATAAATACAAACCCCGCCGTAAAACAAAACCCGTGCTGAAGAAGGACAACCCGGCTGCTAAGTATCCTCTTTCAGCAGGTAACTTACTGGCGGCAGCCGCGGCTCAGGGGTCAGGTGGAAGCCCGCGGATGGACAGCTACGGCTGGGGTCACACAGGTGGCTATGCTGGCATGCAGACGGACGCTCTGGGTTACAGTCAGCAGCTTCACCGCTATGATCTGTCCGCCCTGCAGTATCCATCCGCCATGGCCACAGCACAGTCTTACATGAATAGTGCCAACTCCTACACGTAAGTTTATAATTATTCCTACAGGTGTGCACTTCAATAACATGCTCACTAAATCAAAAATTTGTGTAGTCTTTAACACTATTTCTTTGATTTCTCTCCAGCCCTATGTCTTACAGCAGCACTCCACAGCAGCCCAGCCCGGTCATGTCCATGGTGAAACCGGACCAGGTGTCTCACTCTCCCACCGGAGCCCACAGCCATCAGAGGGGTCCTTTACAAGGAGATCTGAGGGACATGATTAGCATGTATATCCCTGGTGGAGACACCACAGACAGTGGAGCACAGAGAGGCTATTCCAATATCCAACAGCATTACCTCACCGGTACAGCACCTCTCACTCACATCTGATCAGGACACTGTCATTACCTTCCTGCTTCAGCTCTGCATGGAGGGCCAGCAGTGTCGGTTGTAGATGCGTGAACATTAACTTGATATGTAAAAAGGATGAGGGTGTGTGGACACATGGTTGAACTGGATATCCCAAGGCAGCTGGACTTCTGGCCTTGTTGAAGTGCCTCAGAATATTGTGTGGAATGTGTGTCGCCCCTTTCTATCACGTTTTTTTAAGGTCCATGTCTGTTTTCTGCAAAGCGTCCGATGATTATGTCATTGAGGCCTGGTGCACCGTTGATGGAATTGCTTATAGTATAACAGCACATTTTTCTATCGACTGGCCGTTGTTTTTAATCAATCAGCTGACTGGTTGATTACTGCTTATTATTTGCATAGTAAACCAGCTAGTTTAACATGTCACTGACTACTGACTTTAAAGGCATGGCTGTAATCATTGCTGAATAGGGAAAAAAGGGAACTGAGCACACATTCCCTCAGTCGCTGCTTGTCTTGATGATCTAAACACCTCAAAATGAATCTCCCGAGTTTTACTTTTAAGCTTTCATACCACAAGACTTTGTAACATTGTGCTGCTCTTCATTGTTTAGGTAATGCAAAAATATGAAATGCACAACGGTTTAGACATTTTTGTTAGTGTAGATACATTTATGCCCAGAGCTTCGACAGATTTTTGTTGCATTAAAAAGTGAAAATGAAATAGAGATCCTGCTTAGAAGGATTTGACTGTATTTTCTATTAAAAAAGAACAATTAATTCTCAACTCATTTGAGAAATAGAACTTTGTGAATAGAAGTGTTGTGTGTATAAAAGGGAGTCAAAACGTTTTGAATAATGTTCATTAAAAAATGAAAACTTTATGAGCTTGTTAAAAAACTGTTTGACTAAGAATGTATTATGAAATGTTTTTTTCTTCTTCTTTTAAGCCCTTATAGTAAGGGTTAATAATCTTGTATGTGACTTGACAACCTTGATAGAAAAACAACAAAAAAAATTAATAAAGTATTTTATTATTTTTGTACACTTGTCTTTCTTTGTTCTCATTATATTCAAATACGAACACCCGACTATTTGTCTTAATTTTCAGTTTACAATGTGCACTGAAGTGCACAATAATGTCATGCTACTCAGGTAAACTGTATTTCAGCAGGCAATCATTTTGATAAAATGTTTGCTGCAACAAACATCTTGAGATATAAAAACCTTCGGAAATAACTTCTCTCAAAATGAATGGGCTATAAGAATTTTTCTAAACTTAACAGATTTCATGCAACAGGCCCCAGAACAGTCCAGGGCTGAAGCTGCAAGTTAGTTAAAACATGGCACTTGTGATTAGCATTTCAACCTGTTCTTTTCCACTTGCACACATTTTACTAATTCAATTCAAACACAAGATTGTGACGTTCATAAATGCTGGAAAGAAAGTAAGCCTCACGTTTGTTTAATGATAACATGGCAGGTGTTGCTCTCCTGGCGCCACAACCTACACACTTTCACGCATTAGACGATAATGTGATAAGTGCAAGACAGCCCAGCCCAAACACATCGGCCTTTATTGCGAAATTACTAAAACGAGCTTTTTACAATGATTAATCAAAAACTCATATGGACCCACTTTATAAGGCTGCCCATTTAAATGCGACCAGACTCGTTTAATTCATCGTTAATACGATAGCGGGCTTATGGTCCCGACATTAACGCATTTAAGTCGATATGACTAATATTATAATTAGCTAAAGTGCACCAAATTAAGCAAGAAAAGAGAACAATGAGTGCAGAAGACACTGATTTTGGGAGGGACGGGGTCTTAATTTTGGCGAGTGCTGAGGGGACATCTGACCTCCGTCACCTAACCCCGAGAAGAAAGTGGACATCGATTAAAACTGATAAAAGTTAGGAGGATCAAAACACAGAGGTCGGAAGAATATCCCTCCCTTTCTCTCGTTTTTTTTCTCCATACTTTGCCCGCTTTTTCCAGGAGAGAAAGTGAGTGGCTGTCCGGCCCGTAATTGGCCGTTTCGGAGTCTCATTGTCCTGCGCTTTTGAGCACGCAGGTGCGCGCAGTAAAAGCGCGCGGTTCTCAGCGCCTCTTATGCTCGCCTTTGTTCTCCTTTCTCTCGCTCTCCTACCGGGCAGAAAATTAGCGTTGCATTGAGTGCCTCGTCTCCCCTCTCTCAGCAGTCCCGAGCTTAACCCGCTCGCTGCTCCCCGCTATTCTCATGGTAATGGTGCAGTCAGGACCGGCTAATCGAGGGTGGAGGGGAGGGGAGGAATGGGGGGAGATGCCAAGGAAGAGTTTTGAAAGGGGGATGGGAGTTAGAAACACTCACGCTCACGCATATGACGACAAATTTAGTCCGCCGAACCCATAAATGCTATTGCAGGAAGCTGTACAAAGAAAGAAGACGTCAATAAAAGTCAATACAACTGTTTCAAATACTTTTAAAAAGCATAATATCTATTGAAAAAAAAATTAGGTTCCGATGACGTCATGTTTTTTTTTTTTTTCAAACTGAACAATTAAGGTATTAAAAAATACTAAAATGCAATCCATACAAAATAAGTTGGAAACATATTCATTTATTTTGGATACATACTCTATCATGAATATGTAAATTAAAATAAAAAATGTTCTGTTAAAACTCGTAGGAGAAAATGTCTAGATAGGCCTACTGAAATTCTTTAAAAATTATATTTATGATTTCAGTAATGCAATTTTGCTTAAAAATATTACTAACATTTAACATAATGTCTGCCAATTTCTCAAATCAAGGTCAGTGTGGCATGACCAATATGAAAACATGTGACAAGGAAAAGAAAACCCAAAGGACCCCTTTAACCTGTTCATAAAAGTCAAAAGTATTTTATGCAAGATATTTCAACCTTTACATAAAAGTGTAGGTTTTTTCCAGGTAAAATTAAGCAACTATAAGCAAACAACACAAAAAACATTTTTAATCTTAAATATATGAAAATATTTTTAAAATGAATGATTAAGATATACAATCAATTATAATGCAAAGAGACAATTTATTACATTTGGCCTACTTTTAACTTGATGGTAAAACACTCTTATTTAATGAGTTTTTATTTTATTTTTATTGTTCTATGAAGATCAGTAGCATATCAATAGGGAAGCCATGAAGAATATCATCCAATCGTGTAAGATTTGTTTTGATATTAACATCTTATTTTCAGAATTAATCTGTTGGCAAACTCCAAAACTGAGTGAGCATTGTGCTTGTGTGTTGTGTGGTGTGTGTGTGTGTGTGTGTGTGTGTGGGGGGGGGGGGGGGGGGGGTCATTTGAAGGGGGAGCCAGATTTTCTTGTTGAAAGCATAAAATCTCCTAGCAACAAACAGAGGCTTCCACAGGTTGTTCCCAAAGCAACAGCAATCCCCCAAACTAACCCCAAAACTCAACCCAACACCCACCAGAGAGAAGAGAGAGAGAGAGAGGGAGAGAGGGAGGGAGAGAGAGAGAGACGAGAGAGAGAGAGGAGAGAGAGAGAGAGAGAGGAGAGAGAGAGAGAGAGAGAGAGAGAGAGAGAGAGAGAGAGAGAGAGAGAGAGAGAGAGAGAGAGAGAGAGAGAGAGAGAGAGAGAGAGAGAGAGAGAGAGAGAGAGAGAGAGAGAGAGAGAGGAGAGACTCCACAATTTTAGTTGAACAATTTGAGAAACTTTTCATGACATTACACAAACTGATTTGTGTATCTTAATTTGATCATGGTTTATGCTGGCAGTCAAAAGTTTTTCTAATGTTTTTGAAAGAAGTCTCTTCTGCTCACCAAGGCTGCATGTATTTGAAAAATACAGACAGTAATATTGTGAATTATTATTACAATTTGAAATAACTGTTTCATATTTGAACATTTTTCATTTTAACAGCCATTACTATAATTCAGTGTCTAATGATCCTTCAGAAATCATTTTAATTTCAAAAATCAGTTGTCTTCTTATTATAAATGTTTAAAACAGCTGAGCTGCTTAATATTTTTGTGGAAACTATGATACATTACCAAGTTGTTTGTACCATTTAAAAAAAATCAATACTTCTATTTAACAAGGAGGCATTAAGTTGCAACAGTAAAGACATTTATAATGTAATCATTTCTATTTCAAATTAATGGTGTTCTGTTGAACTTTCTATTTACCAAAAAATCCTGAAAAAATGTATCATGATGTTTTCAACATTGATGATAATAATAATAAGAACCATTTGAAAATGTAATATTATTTCACAATAATACTGTTTTTACAGTATCATATAAATTCAGCCTTAGTGAGCATAAGAGACTTTAAACATTAAATACTTAGAAAAACCAAATTATTCCAAACATTAACCATCATTATATAACTCTTTAATTTCCGATGAATCATAAATATAACAAAAAATAAATACAGTAACTGAGCAAACAGGCTTCAAAGTCTTTTTTAACTGATTTTCTATCAGTTTCCTCTGAATCTGAGCAATGTTGAGTCAGTCCGTCTGTAGAACAGCTCATAGTCTAAGAGACTTTTCGATTATACCTAATTTTCACAAATTGTGCTTCGAGACTCGATGGGACAGGGTTGCTATGCTCCAGTTCAGAGCTACAAACAGAGCAGGACCAACTGCATACTTATGCACTGCTGTCTGCTTCAATGCCACCTAGAACATTATATGGTTGACTTACATGCTCAAAAAAAGTGAGAGAGAAGTAGAGCAGGTTTGTCTGTGCAGAAGTCAGATTGAGGTGTGGTGCTCGTTCGTGGGAGAGTGATATAACAAACATTTGCCATCCAATTGTGCAAGAAAAATAAACCCGATGACTGACGAAAAAACTAATGAGCAGAATATCGTCACAATCGTCTTAACTAACATCATACAGCACACCTACTGTTAGTGAGTCACCAGAAACATGTCAATTATTTCAACTTTGCTCTTGAAAATCATTATCTATTATCAGCTCACATTTTTCCATATTGACATTTATAGAACTACAATTATCTTAAAATAGATTAACACAAACTAAAATATACCACACGTGTGACACATTGTTTCTTTTATTCAGTCAATTTGAATCAATCTAGACTTCAATAGGCTGTGACTTTCTTCACATATCATCATTTGAGATGCCCAATATATTGGTACAATATCAGATATTGTTGGATATTGAATATTTTGGAACGGATCAGTAATAGTTGATAGTATATTTATTTGTGCATGCTCATTCTCATGTTAGCTGTTAGTGTTTTCTTTTTACTTCTTTTTACGCGGCCTTGAAATGAGTCCTTTGTTTCCCGGTCAATGAAGATTACAACAGATGGATCCTTCTTGGCCTAGTCTACCCCAGAATTCATTGCAGAGAAATCACGAGATTAATCTTTATAATGTATATAATCTAATCATACAAACAAAAACAACAACTTTAAAGCGGTTCAAATGTTGACATATTGTACTAAAATGCAATTTTATATAGTTTATACACTTTATAATGTACATAAATGGACCAAGGTGAACAAATTTAGACAGTTCTTGAACCCTGTTTTGTTTTCAGACAGTAGAATATAACTTTCCAAAAAGTTCAGTACAAACATTGCAAGGGACAAGAACAATCCGCTTTCAGAATCCATCTTGCTGTAAGAGCTTGAGCACTTAAAATGGCACTAAAAATTCCAACATTATTTCACTGTATTTAAAAATTGCAAAGAAGAAATACCATAAAACACTATGAAATTGTATACTGGCAGGTGATAAAAGTGTTTCGTTTGCAAGAGTTTAATAAAGCACCACGTATATATGTGGATGAACGTGTCTTCTAAAGTTTTAAGAACTAAAGCTGCTTGATAAACTGAAGTTCAACCCAACTTTAAGTATGAAAACACATTCCTTTCACTAATTTTATGTAAATCCAACCAGATGGGAAACCATTCAAGAACCATTGCAGGTATGATGGGTGACAGATGAACTTTCAACACCTTTCGTTTTCTCTCTTTCTTAAACGTGCTAACTCTCGCACACACTTTATTTGAGCACGTAAACAATATGTAATGTCAGCTTTTTCAGTCAGGGTATATTTTTGGTAAGCACATTATTTGCCAACATCTTTGTGAGAAGGAGAGTGTTTTGACATGCTACACTGAACTGTAGAAGGATTACAACACTCAGATTGGAGTATTGATCCACTGCAGCTGCTCTTGCATGGTGGATGAAGAGAGACAGAGAGAAAGATAAAGAGAGAGAGGAGAGAGAGAGAGAGAGAGAGAGAGAGAGAGAGAGAGAGAGAGAGAGAGAGAGAGAGAGAGAGAGAGAGAAACACATAGTAATGCTTTAGTCTTGCAATCTGATTGCTGAAATAGTGTATTTACACTTTACTCAAAATGACTGCATCAACTTGGAGCACTTTTGGCCAAACTTTTATATATATACCGTATATACATACACATCACAGGGGATTTTTTTTGAAAGTCATGAACATTTCAACCACAGCCATATCTGACATGATGAATTGTTTTTAATGAATTGTTAGACTAAAACAGACATTATTTTGCAAAATACATCAAAATTACAGCTTGAAAATTATACATAATAATCTGTACATTATGTCTCTTATTTTATCTTTGCCATGCTTTTCTCTTTTTTGGTAAACATGTATAATAACTTTAGAAAAAACTTTATTGGGGCGCAAAATTGTTGGTCATGATGGAAATATGATACCACATCTGAGAGACATAATCATAATTGGGGTAAAAAATGTTTTATATTAAATCAGTAATATTTTAAATCGATGTATTTAGCAAATTTTTATAGGGTACAATAGACTTATTTATAGATTTTCTATAGGGTCTGGGACAAAGATAAAGCAATAAAATGTATTAATGAAAAGCATTTTAAGGTAGCAAAAACTAAATGCATAAAGACATGGCAAAAGTTCCAGACAGTTTTAATGTGAACTTCACATTCACAAAGAAAATTAATTCATTGTAATTAAAATAAATAAATGAATAAAACCCTGGCACATAAAAGTGCCTGAAACACCCCTATCTAAATGAGGTTCACTTCATCTGCACTCATTCATAATTTTTAATCGGTCATGTATGTCCAAATTTCAGAACACCGTGAATGACTATCTACAGTCGGATCTGTATCATCAGCCGCCAGCCACTCGAGTGCGGCCCACACAGATAGAAATACTCACCAAACACCATGAGCACATTCTTAAGATATACGGAAGAATTGCATCAATGGGCTGCTTATCAAACACAACCAAACAACACACATCAAAGTGATCCGATAATACAGACACACAATCAAAATCTCTAAAACTTGTGTAAAAACACATGTCAAAAACTGTAAGTATGAAGTACATAAGTGAATCACTTTGTTTTCAACATAACTCTTTCAAGTCCTCTCACACAAACACACACGATTCTTTCAGACCTTCATGGGCAGGGCAAACAAACACACACACACGGTGTGGCGTTTCCACACAGACACACAGATTAGATCATTATGATGGTAGATTGAGGTCTGTCAGACAGGTAGATAAGGAGCGAACCACACGCATGCACAGACGCTTTATGACTCATGTTTCAGCGAGTTTTCATTGCTCCGGAAACACACACAGCCCCGCAGAGAAGACCTCCCACAAAGCAGACAGAGCCAAGACTACACAACCAGACCCAACAAACAAACCACACCAC
The DNA here is from genome assembly GCA_036326025.1 of Chrosomus eos. NCBI lineage: Eukaryota > Metazoa > Chordata > Actinopteri > Cypriniformes > Leuciscidae > Chrosomus > Chrosomus eos. Next base: position 34,466,468 of record CM070820.1, on the reverse strand, counting down.
AGCGTCAACACAGCGCCTAAGCAACACCGGGGGACATGCCGTCTGTCATTTCAATACCTTTAAACTACTTGTTGACTTCACTACTAATCCCCAAGATACTTTCACCCAACATGAGTAAAAAAACTGATTATGTAAAAGGAAAAAAACAACATGAGTAGCTTTAACAACATTAAAACATATTTTATTACAGAAAAAGATTTCTGAATATGTGCACAGTATAGCATAACACTTAATGTTGAAAAATGAAATGATATCACATCTTGGGACTGAGAGGTGAAAATATAAACATTTGAGACATTGGACGATTCATAACCTCTTTTTCCAGGAGAGCAAATGCACAATCTGAGATGTAAATCCATGTCAGAATATACCTGACCAAGTGACAGATCTGGAAAAAACAGATCTGGAAAAAATAAACAACAACATATATTTACTGTACTAGAGAATGTATGAAGAGTAGAAACTCAATAATACGCCATAATAGAAGAGTAAAAACTACTCTTCTGCCACCTAGTGATGCTTTTTAGCAATCTTCACAAGCACACAAGTTCATTATTACTGCCACACAGAGACTGACTTGAAAAGCATTCAAATTTTCTCATCTTTAAACAAAATGAGTCCTATTTTTAGCTTCATTAAAAAAAAAAATATTGGTTTGGCTTGTTTTGTTTGTAATTGGTTGGTATCACTTTCTAACAGAGATGGATCAGACGACCCTATTCATCTATTCATGTCATTGACAATTAACTGAAGTGCAGCATTTGCCCAAGCAAATAAATATAGTTTGATTAGTACTGTTCACATGTAGGCCAAATATTCAGATTTTGCGGAATTAACCTAATTTGTTTGAGGTTTGGAGTTTGTGGTTTATAATAAAGCCATAACTAAACACATACAATTCATTTGTTAACCATCAGAAAGGGGTTCAATAGTCTTGATAGTCCGGGCAGCTGAAACACTCTTTCCTTCGCCACACAACTCATTCAATAAATGGAACTGTGATCTCTTTGGTAACAAAAAATTAAACTGGACTTCACTATGCATTAGCAGGTTTTGGCATGCATATGATATTGCAATATGAAAAGAGGTTTGAAGGAGATAAAACAATTAGATTTCACAATGATTTTTTAGACATTCAGTGAATTAGCCCTCCAAAACATACTGTACTATAGGGGACATTCTGCATACATCAGAGTTTATTTTACCTCTTTTATTCAGCCTTGTCTTTCTGCACTTGCCCTTCTTTCTCACAGTTTGCCATGCATTTATTCCAGTACATCAGGACCTGTGCTAGCATCAGCCCACTGCCACAACAGGCCAGTGCATGCATCTGACTTGAGAGAGATAGGCCTGTGTCCTTCAGAAAGAGAGAGAGAGTGATTAGAAATTTGAAAAGAGATATAACAATTATAATAGGTAATATTAACATATGTGTGAATATTTAAATAAGTACATTTATTTTCTGTATGGGAAGATATCTTGGCTTAAAAAGCTATCAAACATTTTTACTATTATTGCCCAGAAAAAAAAAGACACTGATCATTTAACACTGATCTTTTGTGACAACATGCTTCAATACCAGAGCGTGTTGTTACACTACAGCGTACGTTTCATAATTGGAAGCTGTTAGCATTAGGTTTTCTGAGTTGCAATGGAAAGTAAGTAGAGACAGATCTTTTTCTTACATATTGTGATGTCTATATAGACTATAAAAAAAGATTGTAAAACAATTTAAGGTGGAATACTTGGTTCTATTCATCGGCTGAATGACGGAAGAAGAAGTCCAGAATACATGTTACCAGAGAGAGATATGTGATTAAGTTAAAATATTTATATAAAATTACAATGTCAAAAGTTTTTATTTTATATATATATATTATATATATATATATATATAATATATATATATATATATATATATATATATATATAGCATGGATGACCTGTTCACAATAGGATCTCAACTATGCATTTAGAAAAAAATCAATTTTCCTTTCATCCCAACTATATACAATAAACAGCCAAATTTTTGCAAAATAAAAAAAATGAAGAAAAAATGCATACAATAACATTTTTTTTTTGGTTTTGGTCAATACATATCATTATTAATCAACTGCACAAATGTTATAATATATATAATATTTTTTTTAATAATAATTATAATTTTTACAACTGAAAACTCTCTTCCGTGAGCACTTAACATAGAAGAAAAAGAAAAAAATAAATCTTTCCTTTTCCTTTAAATCCTCCCTTGTCTGGCTTATGCTACTCTGAGCAAAGCCTGGTTTGTATTTTGAGCACTTCTTGCGTTGTTTTTGCCTCTTCAAGATGACTTGACTTTAGTCCTCGGTTGTAAGTCGCTTTGGATAAAAGCGTCTGCTAAATGACTAAATGTAAATGTAATTTTAAATTCAATAAAATTGAAACAGCTTGCCTGACCTGACATTTATGAAAATTACTCTAAATCTACCTTCATTATATTGTTGACCACTATTTTAATGTATGCCAGTCCGTTTTTATTGTGTTCACTTGTTCACTCAACAGCCATAGTAAAAATACTATGGCATTAAAAATTTTGTTTGTAGGACAGAATTCACAAAATTATAATTTAAAAGGAGTTTCAAGAAGCAATATCCATGTGTGACAACCAACTCTAGTCTCCTTTACATTACAATTTCTGCCCTAATGTGTGTGTGTGTGTGTTGTGTGTGTGTGTGTGTGTGTGTGTGTGTGTGTGTGTGTGTGTGGTGTGTGTGTGTGTGTGTGTGTGTGTGTGTGTGTGTGTGTGTGTGTGTGTGTGTGGTGTGTGCTGGTAAACCCTACATTATGGGGACAAAAAAAATGCAGAAGTTTTCTGTGATAGTAGGTTTAGGGGTAGGGGTAGTATAAGATGATAGAATATACAGTTTTGTACAGTATAAAAAGTCATTATGTCTATGGAAAGTCCCCATAAAACTTGAAAACACAACATGAGTGAGTGAGTGAGTGAGTGAGTGAGTGAGTGAGTGAGTGAGTGAGTGAGTGAGTGAGTGAGTGAGTAGTGAGTGTGTGAGTGTGTGTGGTGTGGTGGTGTGTGTGTGTGTGTGTGAGTGAGTGGTGTGTGTGTGCGTGCTGTGCGCGCGTGCGTGCACCTGCAGGGAACTAAAGATACGACCCAGAGAGCCGAGAAAGGCCAGGTAAAACCGAGAGTGCAGACAGCTGTCCTGTGTGTCCACATTTAAAGTTACTGCCTGCCTGGAAGAACTGAACACATACAACATAAAAAAATAAATAATGTTTTTTTATAAAGAAAATGTACACATGGGGGAAGGGTACAAAGTCCTGTCTCACCCTTCCAGCAATAACCAACAGCACATTCCACTCATGCAGGATCCAAACCACTGACACAGGGGTTAAAGGGGAGGCCAGGAGAAACATAAAGCCACAGTATAGAGCAAGAAAATATATACCTGCATGAAAAACCCAAACAAACATAAGATTATGAAAAAGGAAATTATCTCAATATGGTTTAAGCCTTCTTTTTCTAACCTTTTATGGTTTCCCCTCGATAGTACTGGATGAGCAAAGCCAGGACAGCAATCTGGATCAATGCAAACAAACTTTCCCCCCAGGCTCTGCACACACACACACACACACACACACACCACACACACACACACACACACACACACACACACACACACACACACACACACACACACACACACACACACACACACACACACACACACCACACACACACACACACACACACACACACACACACACACACACACACACACACACACATGTCTTAGCATGACTGCATAGCACAATCTTCTCTTCACAGTACATGTTAGCGTTTGACATTAATGCAAAAGCTGTTTTACCATAAGACTGTAAAAAATGTGTTTTACCCAATGGGAAAGTTTTGAGTGTAGCAGAAAGCTGCATGAGTAGAGATGGCCAACAGCTCCAGAAAAATAGATGTCAGACACAGTCCATTAGAACTTCCAGACCAAACAATTTTCCAGATCTGAGGCAGAGGAGCTGTGGAAAGAAATTAAAATGTTATTGTATTACTATTTTGAATACCTTTTTTTTTACATTTCATGTTTTCATTTTAATAATTTGTTGTGTGTTTTTGTAATTTTAGTAGTTTTTGCCAATATGTTTTCAATTGTTTTGATTTAGTTTTAGTTAACTATAATAACCCTAGGAAGAAGCAGATACACACATAACAGTGTCAACTGATAGAGCTGAGAAAATATGAAGTAATTATTACAACTCTGGATGATATGAAATATGCATGACAGATGTCAAATAGACTTACCAATAACAATTCCCATCAAAATCAATATTCCCATAGTCTTTCTCATGATAATCTTCAGGCAAGGTACTAGAGAACAATACACAGTGCACTGTAAAGAATGATCATGTCTACAGGCCAAACACACACTGGACACTGAATATCTGTCAGTGAAACACATTCAATATCATTAAACAAGTCATCTGTCATTCAGCATGTTAGATGCTACCCATTATAAAACGTATCTGTTTAGTATATTGTTTAGGACATGTTTGGATGTATTCACTAACATTTTCACACGTTTATTCGAGATAAAGCTGTCTCTCACCGTGCAAAAAGTTGAAGTAAATGAAAAAGTGGTCATAACATTTTTCTGGCATGAAGAAAGTTAGCAAAAAGTCTTTCAACGGAGGCATCGTCGCTTGGTCAAACGTGTCCATGTATTTCTGTCGATGGTCGTTTATCGTATCCCAACCCAAATCTTCAGAACGGAGAATAATCAGTGAATTAACATCGACAGATTCCTCTTCACATGGCTAAACTAACAAGCCGTCTAAAATTCGATAGGCCTACGTGACTTTTTTTATCGTCTTTTTTAAACGTCTAAGCGAAATCTTTTTTTTAACTATAGTGACCGTTCATAACAAAAGTCTTATTTGCTAAAATCCACCAAAGCAGCCTCTAGTTTGTTTGACGGCAAAGCAAGCCTCACCAATGATGTTTAACTTTTAGAGGGGCGTGCATGTCTCTGGATTTAGACTAGCTTATGTTTTTAAAGCTCCCGAATGAAAAGCCCTTTCCTAGAAGTGTTTTAAATGCAACTAACTAATCTAATAACCAAAGCCTGTTCATTTCGCAAACGAAACGTTTTTGTATTTCCACATTTCTACGCCTTATCATCAGTAGCCTATAATATATGCAGACAGAAGCAGCGGCACTAAATGTGGTTTCATACAGGGGGCGCTCGCCGCTCATACAGAATTATGAATTATGAATTAAGAACCGCACACTACTGCTCTTACTGTTCATGCCATTGAAAAACATATGGTAAAAACAGTAAGAGCAGTTTGCTAGAATGAGAAACCCGGAAATGTGAAAAGGGTCACCATTCCTTATTGTAAATGTCAACTTTTACACAAATGGTACTGAAAAACAACTGATATCAGTTGTAATTTGTAAATTCTGGGCTTTTTGTCTCAGGTAAGGGGGCATTTACATTATTTTCAATTTGCCACTGTTCTACAGCTATTTTAGAAAAGTTTCCCTTTATTCCCCTAAAAATAATACACAAGGCAAAAAATCATGCCTATATGCTAAACATGTAATCAGTAAATTTATCATGATGAAGATGTTTATGTTTGGCTTGTGTTGCCTGTCGTATGAACTTTTCATGATGCTGGTTTATTAATACAACATTACTCTGCCCTCGTAAAAGAGATCCCGTTCTTCAACTAGGTACACAGATGACTTCTTTCACAAGAAAGTTGAAGTGAAGCATGGATTTATTAACACCACCACTTCAAATGCAAGTGGAACAGAGTAAAACTGAAATACAGAAAAAGGGAAACATTATTTTCTAAAGACTCTACATTAATAATTGAAACAGTTTGCTTAAGGTATAACTAAACATAATTTACACAATAATAATCTAGATGCATGTAACATTGTACTGAAAAGTCTCTCTTCGTATCAATTTTATCCTAAACTTACTGGCACTAATTCCAAACAAAAGTTGAAAAACAAGCTTCTAGCAAACGCATTAAAACTTACAGACAAAGCTTTTATAAAGTATTGCAAAGATGATGAAGAGATTGAGCTGCTTTAACCGTGTGGCTATCAGCATAAACTGAGTAAACAAGATGGCTGCAATTAAGGTCAGACATTACTCTCTCTGACAACATCAAAAACATACATGGACTAGCATAACTTAAAGGAGTAGTTCACTTTTAAAATGAAAATTCTGTCATCATATACTCACCCTCATGTTGTTTCAAACCTGTATGAATTTCTTTCTTCTGCTGAACAGAAAGGAAGATATTTAGAAGAATGTCAGTAACCAGGCAGTTTCTGGTTCCCATTGACTTGCATAGTATATTTTTTTCCTAACAGAATTTTCATTTTAAAAGTGAACTACTCCTTTAATGGCTCTAAAAACAAACAACACTAAGAACAGTACAAACATTCATTTTTTTTCTTTGCTTATTCTCACAAATTTCAGTTGATGATTTTTGGTGCATGCATTGCATACAGTTTTTTTTTTTAATTGCTTACACACAATTTTTGAAACGACACACAAGCCACAAAACATGCACACAGCATGCAAAACATCACAGGTTTTTTGCAAAAGCAAACACTTCATCCAAAACTACTTTACAGTAACTCTTTAAAAAAAAAAATTGTATAGTAATTCTACCCACAAACCATCAAATGGTTAGCCATAAACACGTCACACTACACACGGATGTGAAAAAATGTAAAACGTCTATGTCTTTTGCATATTTCAGACCTTAATAAACACATGGCTCAAACTTACAAAACATTGATGAGTCAAACAAGTTCTGTAGCTTTACAAAAGGAATATGCTACAACTTCTGTAAAAATGAATAAATAAAGTATAAAAAAATAAAATGTGTGCTTCCTGTTTTACAGCTTTTCGGTGATGTTCACGTTGCGTAATTACGTCACTTCATAACGTTCCCATGGCAACAGGGGTAATGGTTGCTCTTGTGTGAATTAAATACAACATTTTTCAAATTTCTGCTAAGATATATGTGACTTTTTTGCAACGAAAATGCGGGGATTATGAAATCATGCAAGCCCCACAAATTTTGCGCGGGAATCTGCAATTTATGTGGCGAAAGTGCGGCGTATTTAAAAAATTGAATTTGATGTGATGTGGTCAGAGTGAGGTGACAATGACACATACAAAGTTTGGTGTCAATATGTCAAGGCGAAATCCATAACTCTTAGTCGGCACGGTCTAGAGATGATACGATTCGATTTTGGTAAAAATTGGACCAATGGTCTAGGAGGAGTTCAAAAAAGTAGTTATTGAATGAAAATCAAGATGGCGGACAGGAAGTTTGGCCAAATATGGCAAAATTGGTATCCATGTTCTCGACGTGACCCAAGAGATATATTAAAACCAGTTTCATTGTAATAGGCTAATTAATTCAACATTTATTAGCATTTTTGGAAATTCATTATAACTTTTGACCAAAAGGTGGCGCTACCCCAAAACATATTGAGTACTTTAAGGGCATGGTGCCGAAGACACATACCGAGATTCACATTCATAAAATACAGCATTTTTGTGCAGAATTCAAAATAGTCGACGGCCAAAATGGCTAATATGAGAGAATTGCATATCATTCAACTCGGCATGACGTCCCAAATCTAACAAGACCACTTTTCAGGAAAATATGTTTGCGCGGTATTCGAGAACGGTTTGACGAATCAACTTAAAATGCATAACTTTTCACCAATATGGTCTAAAGATGATCTGGTTAAATTTTCGTGAAAATCAGACCAACGGCCTAGGAGAAGTTAGAAAAAGTAGATTTTTCAGAAAAAGATTTCATGACGGAAAATGACATCATAGGGTGCAATCGAATAGTCTTGATGAAAGAAATTTTGATCAGAGAATCAGAGAATTGTGTTTGTAGCTAGTAAGGTTAAAAAGTTATTAGCTTAAACATGAGTGAAACTTTGGACAGTTGGTGGCACTAAAGGGATTGAGTTAGACCCCAAATGCAGACTTGGTCAGAAGATATGAATATTATTTTCACTCAGTGGACCCCAAGTACCACTTTTAGTGTGTAAGCATTTTTTTTTTTAACTGTGAGTACTGGAGAGCAAAACAAAGGAATTCTTTTAATTTTCTATATAAAATACAAGCCAAGTATGAGGGAAACTGAGGATGTGGATGAGGATCATTATGGTGTCATGCTAATCTGAGCAAATTTGTGGGAATTGTGTATGTGACGCCAATGAAAGCATTTCATTTGACTATCACGTTAAAAATGAAATCATGAAAGAATACTGAGATAAGATGCCAAGATAAGAGGGCTTTTTAATCTTTATATTATTGGTTCATATTCTTTTAACCCTGAAGAGTGTTATTCTTTGTCTGATCTTAAGTAAACTATTTAAAACACTCCAAAACAAGGGTATGCTATGGGGTATAAACACCTAACCACTAGAGCTCATTGGATATATGAGAGGTAAATATCAGGCGAAACAACCTTTTATTTAGTTTTTTTCTTTTCTTACATTGGAAGTTACTACAATGTTTTTTGAAGTTGCCTGGTTATATCCACTCCCACTGATGATCCACTGATTGCTTATAGTTTAAAGAATGCTTGTGAAGAAGGCTTTATCAATCCGAAATCTTTTTGACCATGGTTTACCTAAAAGGGTGTGTGTCAGTCGGCATGTTTTAGAATGGTGGGGTTAGGGGTTATGTAAACAGGAAAAGCCTTTAAAGGAGAGGTGTATTCTTGAAGTGTTTCCATAAACCATGACTGCACCTCTTCTCAAACATAAACTCTGCCGAACATCAAAAACTAACTCACACTGTGTGACAAACAAAATCTGTTTATTATCAGTCATTGCAAATTTGTTCTAATCCTTTAATGGAAATATTAGTACAAAATGTTCAAAAGTGTGGGAACTTTCTTGAGTGAAATAAAACAGAGTTAAGACTCAGAATCGGTACATGTTATAAATAAATATAGGTTGGGCACTGGGAAGCTGTCGTTTAATAATTCCTCTTTTATACTGGCAAAGAAAATGACATGGATAGATTTTTAGATAACACTATTTGTTTTACAGTGTCACTACCATGGTGTTTTTGTCTCACTACGGAGACAGTCCAAAGTCCCACGATGCATTTGGTTTATAGCACCCTGTTCAACATTATTTAGTCAATACAACACACACATTTCCCCACAGTTCATAATTTCTTCCATGTCAGATTTCAGGATGCAACTGAATAATTATGTACTGTTTGTTATGACAACCAGAGTGACATTTCTAAATCTCCACAAAAATTTAATCAAATGGATTTGTATAAATGGGGTATAGACTGTAGTATTTAATGTGTGATGGTGGTTGTTTTAAAAGCTATAAAGTCCTGCTTTGTTTGTTAAAAGATATCTTGGTAATAGGATTTGCTTCAGTTTAAATGTTAACTATCAAAAACAAGAGAAGATAAAACAATATATTTTTATATTTATATTCTCCAGAAAGGGTGTGGTTAGAGGAACCCGATCCCATGGGCTGGTCTTATCTTAACTCAATAATAAATGACCAGCAGTATTTATAAAAACACTGCACTCTGGCTGACGCACAACTTCAGGGTGTGTACGAGAGACTCAGAGGCAACGACCAAACTTTTCATCAAGTGCTTTTATCTAGGAGCTTTTTATATCAAATACTGTACAGATTACAGCCGTTATTCTCTGACTTCAAGATTAACACCCACTTTGCAGCATGTGTACAGGAAAATGTGCCTTATGCGTCGGGACAAGTCTGTACCCGTTGGCGGTCATCTCCATAATCTGTAATATTATGCTGTTTTTTCCTGGCTGGGATGTAAAGTACGCGCAGAACCAACAAATTACAGAGGAGGTCAAATACATGGGAGGACTGGTTGGAGGGGGAATAATGGTGAGTCTGGTTATGTTTAATTGTAAACTATATAAATTATATTTCTATTTAAACATCATAGTGTGCATATATGATAATATATATTGTGTAAATGCTTCTCAGTTTAGTTTGGAGCTTGTCAGTCACATGTTTACAACAAATAGGCTGCCTTTGTGAGAATATGCAGAGTCTTAATTTGATTTGGGAAAGGAATGTAAGAAAAAAAAGGAATGCAAGGAAAATATGTTGCCTTATTTTAAAAGAAACAATTAGATGATATAAAAAAATACTGCAGGCATAATCTTTATGAGTCAAAGAGTGTGATTCTCCTTATAAGGTATTATGGTGGCGCAAATGCGAATCAAAGTTAATCTATTGTAAACAGGGTAAACTTGAAACATAAATGTACAAAATGCATTTATTGTGCGCTAGAGTCAAAACAAAATGTATCGAATGACAAAAATGATTAAACCTGACTGCCCTTTCTGTCCTCCAGGTGTTGATTCCAGCATTTCACATTCACCTGACTGGAAAGCAGGGTTGCTGTGCTAATCGCTGCGGGGTGAGTGAACAATCCTGCCACCAACAAAATCTTTATTTTTAGGCTTTAGTTTATAAATATCTACAATCCTTTAGAAATTAAGTTATGAAGAGGATTGTCCACTACAGAGCCGGCGGCAGAAACAAATCAATGGACGGGCATTTAATATTCTTGGGGGGGCCTAATTATGACGGGGGGGGGGGGGGGGGGGGGGGGGGTGCTTACCATAGACTGTAAAAAAAAAAAAAGGTGCTTACATGCGCTTCATGAGACACACTAGCACACGCACTCAATGTCTCGCGCTCATACCTCTCTGCCGTGCGCGCTGTTTGAACATAGCTTTCGAAAACCCGGGAGAGTTTATAAAAAGAAGAACAATCCCGGAAAAACAGTGACGGGTGGCAAAACCAGCTACAACAGTTTCACAGCGATTTCAATATCCTAACTAACGTTACAATAGCCTATTGTCCAATCATATTTCGGCTACTGAAGATATCATGTTACAGTTATAGCCTTGGTCTGCATTGTTCTGTGAACACAGCATGCTGTGTAAGCCAACTTCCTATAATAACAGCCTAATAGTCACAAATCTCAAGTTAAGTATTAAATCAACCATGCATAATCAACTACGACACACTCACACACATATAGCATATCAGTGTCAAATGCATAATTTACACCACGGCAGGTGCAACTTACGAAGAGTAATAAAAACAACTGGCCTACTAACGTTACTCACGTTCTTAATACAGCTGATGTCGACGTTTTTGGGAGTGGATTCTCCTCATGAGTTTCTCTTTCCATTCGTTTCTGAATAGGCAAAACAGAGCGCGTCGCGTCGCTATAACGCCCGTTTCACACATACTCCGTTTGCAGTGCGTATGCGTTGCGTATTTTTTTCCGTACCCATGTTAACAGGTTAGAGCTTTCACACAGCACGCGGATGCAGTCCGTCGATCCGTTGCAGTTGCGGTGCGTATACAGCAGTGCAGAGATCGTTTCCGCACCGAGTCTATTTTTGCTGTGCTGCAAACGCAGAATTAAAGTGACAGCGCACGGTTCGTGGTCAAAATGAACACCGATTGACCTGAAAATGTAGTAATTTCACCATAAATGCATTTAATTCAATAAAATGTAGTAATCTCACCATATATGTATTTAATTAAATACTACTTTTCATCTTTTTACTTTAAGACCGGGGTTTTAAGCAAGGAAAACGACAATTTAACTCAACAAGGACATAATAATGAACAATACACTCATTCGTGGAGGTGGAAAAAACAAGTTCTTTTTAACATGCAAGATTTATTTTATTAAAATTTAAATGCAAAAGAAAAGAATAGGCATGAGAGTCGGCTGTTTTTGTCAATTTTAAGTTTTAATTTAAAATGTTTACGATTTTAATATAAGTACATGCACATATTTGATCACTTTCTTAAGCAACTTAATATATAGAAGTAATGCATGGAATTATAGGCGTTCAGATTGTGTTTAAACGTGCATATAGCCTACGTCCATTCAAGAAAAAAAAAACGTTTTCTCAGCATTGCGATTCTCTTTCTACACATATACAAAATATGTGTAGAAAGAGAATCGCAATGCTGAGAAAACTTTTTTTTAATAAAAGTTGCTGCATAACTTCTGGATTTTAAATAAAAATAGTGAGTAGGCCTATATAGTGTGTTTGTGGTACAGCCGCGGATCAGTTACGCACTGCAAACGCAGCATATGTGAAAGCACTATAGCGTGTGCTGCTCCTGTACCGTATACGCACCGCAACACGCACCGCATACGCACTGCACACGGAGTATGTGTGAAACCGGGCGTAACTTTACCGAGATGCTGCGGTCAGAGGCTCAGAACGGCTCAGCGGGAAACCCCTTTTTTGTAAACAATCAGTCAAACTTCCGGGAGTTTTAAAAAAAAAAAAAAAAAGATTATGAGTCAAACATTACACTTAAATACACATCAATAAATATTTAAATACTGTACGTAAATTATTATTATTTTTAAAATAATTTATTAAATGCAAATTGGATGGAGGGGGGGGGGGGGGGGCACAGGAGCTCTGTAGGCGGGCCCGGCCCCCTAAGGCCCGCCCATAGCGCCGGCCTTGGTCCACTAGACCTTTACACGCTCCGGAGAAGGGATGCATTTGTCACTTTTAAAATAGCAAGGGTGCCAAATCTTTTTCCAGGAGATCTAGCTTCCAGCAAAGTTCCAACCCTGATCAAACACAACTGAACCAGCTAATTAAGATCTTCAAGAATCTTAGTTCAGAAAGGGTTGGAACTGAACTCTTCAGGTAGATCTCCAGGAACAGGATTGTGCACCCTTGGCTTAAATGTAAATCTGAAGTAAATCTGTTTGGGGATAAAACATTTTAAAAAGCTTCCATATTCAGAGTACTTAGAAACCCTACAGAGATTTTATTCTAAGCAAACCTGATCTAAAAATGTAGCTGCAAGCAGCGATGACGGGCCAAGTGTTCAAGGTGATCAAGGTCAAGTGTTACTCTTGTGGCGTAAATCGATTGGCCCTAATAAAATAAAATAAAATAAATGCTCACGTACTTGCACAAGAGTTGACAAATGACAACGTGACAACAGGAGTATATTGTATACTGAACAACCGGCCTACAAACGTATCGACTTACAAATGAGAAACAGGTGTTAAGACTTAGCACAAAAAACAACAGGAAATACCCAAGATACCTTTAGAATTAAAGTAACAGTACAAGGAACAAGAAAACAACATCCGAAAACATGCAACCCTTGTAAGTTGCTTGGGCAAAGACCTAAATCTACAAGCCAAATGACTTTAAAATCTATTTATGACAAATAAATGTATTTAGAATGTAACTAAGTTCATGTGATGTACATCATTTGTCATGTGCTGGACAGAATGAAGTACAGACCTGTTTGAAAATACACAGGCGGTCCTCTGTTGTAAAAAAAAAAATCTATAAAAATGTGACTCATGAGCCTGACATGTGGCTTGAAAAACTGTGAAATGGTGACACATGTGTAGGAGTTTTCAGGCATGTTGTTGTGTGATTGGGAAATCCTTAAAAATGAAATTTGGAAATTATATAATCATTTATAATAATAATGCAGTGTACACTCCCCTCTACTTTTAAATTATTAAAAAATGAAGTATGCATTGTAGATACTAACTGTATTTGTGTACAGAACAAGTGTACTTACTGTACACTACAAGAAAAAAGTTTGAAATAATTAAATATAATATTAAGAAAAATATTTTTCATCTTTTTAAAAAAAAATATTCCTATGCTTTACCAAGGCTGAATTTATTATTCTTAACTGTATTTTTTAATCAAATAAATTTAGTCTTGGGCATAAGGGACTTCTTTCAAAAACATGGAAAAATGTAATTATTCCAAACATTTGACCAATAAATAAATCATTCTCATTTCTATTTCAGATGTTCCTGTCCATTTTATTTTCAGCAGTGGGTGTAGCTGGGGCCCTTTATAGTTTCATAGTGGCTCTGATGGGTCTAATCAATGGACCATACTGTAAAAATATAATTTTCATGTGGGGAACTCCCTTTAAAGACGGGTAAGAAAGGCACCTAAGCACTGTAAAGCATGTGATAACAAATGTTTCTGTTTAATTATGTTGTTGTCTATATATATCTCGTAGAACCGAGAGTTACCTTAAGGACCGTAGCACGTGGGGAAAATGCACCGAGCCAAACAATGTGGTGGAGTTTAATGTGGGTCTATTCTCAACACTGCTGGTGACCAGCGCAGTCCAACTCGTCCTCTGTGCCATACAGATGATCAACGGCCTATTCGGCTGCCTCTGTGGAACCTGCAAAGAGAAAGGGGTGAGAGGCGTGCCATTGAGAAATTGTTGGGGGGGGGGGGGGGGGGGGGGGGGAATACACTTTTGACAACGGTGAAGAGTAAAAAAATATCAGAACACTGAATGTCGTGACTGACCAAATAACTTTATTGCCTTGCTCTACCACAAGTTTCTTATCTTGTCTTCTTAAGTGTTTTTTTTTATATATATCCCCTGTGATCTTTGTTCAATAAAACAAGTAGCCTACCAACGTGATGCAGCAAGGTTTAGGCCTGGTTTCACAGACAGGGTTTAGACTAAGCCAGGATTAGGCCTTTGTTCTAGGACATTTAAGTACATTTTATAAATGTGGCTTAGAAAAAAAACATTACTGATGTGTATCTTGAGACTTTCAGTTAAAACATTAGTATTAGAATTAAAAAGCATTAGCTGCATTTTATGCGGAATTAGCCATTTGTGCTTTATTTAATTTCCCTTTCTGTTAATACCAGAACTCTTCTCTTTAATTAAATTAAATTATACGATTTAATCGTTACAACTTAAACAGAGGTAACACTAAACAGAGCTATAACCCCTATTAAAGGGAGAGTTCACCCAAAAATGAAAATTCTGTCATTATTTACTCACCCTCAAATTGTTGCTTATGAGACTATTTCTTCTGTTGAACACAAAATAATATATTTTGAAGAATCTTGGTAACCAGACATTGACTGTGGTGGTTACCAATATTCTTCAAACATCTTCTGTTGTGTTCAGCAAAAGTAAATGATGACAAAATCTCACTATCCCTTTAATTACAGACCGATTCCATGACTTCTAAAGGCTTGGCTGACCTATGTTCTTTTCTTTCACCTAATAATGTATCCTAATTGTAGATTGTAGGCTACTTTGTGCATTGTCTTACACTTTTCTTCCATGTTTTTTAGCCGCTGTAAGCCCTCACTGCTCCAGATGCCAGGGAGATCATATCTATCATCCACATCCCAGCCTCCCTGATCAGTTAACAAGCGCCATCTTGTGGAAGACGCTCATTGAAATAGAGCTTTATTTGTACTTTCTGTGTACTGTACACTAATCTTGTTGTCACGTTCAGATTTTTTGTTTAATACTTTTTTCCAAGTAACAGATTGAATAATATTTTAAAGGAAAAGTACTTTAATTAATGACAGCATTTGTTTTGTATCTATCTGTATTTTTATAGTTTAAGAATTAAATAAACATACTGAAAAAAAAAACATCCAAACGGTTACGCAATGTGACTTTAATCCACATTTAATATTATACAATGTAATTATCTCCAAAAATCTATGATTTTGCATCGAGTTTATTCGAAAATCACCTAAAAACATTTAAAATAAGTCAAGTAGGCTTACACATGTCAATTTGGTAAAGGGGGTTAGGGTTCTTCAAATATAGAATATGAAAATATAATACTATACTGGTTACATCAGTAGTTTTAAATGATTTGAAAGATGGATGTAGGCCGGGTCTGTCTACTGTGTAGTAAATGTTTTTAGGCAGAACGACTGAATGTAACAAGCATAGGCTGACAAACATAAAGACCAACATGGGGTCCAAAGTCTGAGACCACACTGATCATCTGGGCCCGGTTTTTCAAAAGTAATCCACTAGGATTTTGGATAACGGATTGGATCAAATCTTGAAAATGGGTTTTTCAAAAGAAAAAACAGATTACATAATCGGATTAGATCACGTAATCCAATCTTGGTTTTGATCCGGATCAAATCTTTAGTTTGGGTTTTTCAGAACTTTTTTGTAGGATTTGGATCACTCTGATCCAAAAAATCTGGATTAAACTGATCCCATCAGAAGGGTGGATTCAGCGTGGATTTCATGCCCAAAATGTAATGAAAACTTTAAAAATGTATCAAATAATACTGTATTTGGATCATGCAGTATCTTACAAGATATCCTATTTATTCATAAGGTTTTCATTTTATTTGTTCATCCGTCAGGCTACAGTGATTAGGTAGGCTTTAACGTATTCAGCCTTTCAGTAGGCCTACAGCAAAGTAGAAAGCGTTTGGCCTCATACAATAATCCCCCAAACTGCTGTCAAAATGGACCAAAAACAATAAATTTTATTCTGTCACTAATTGATATATATATATTCATCACAATCGAAAATATTTTTGTTTTTAGAATATTTATTAGTGATGCATGCAATGATTACAGAATAACCAAAAACAAAAAGCAAAGAATGGCAATCACTGATTTTTGAAATCCAAAACAAATCCAAATCAGAAATAGTGTATAACTATTGCATCCCTATTACAAGGCATTTTAATATTTTTGCCTATTTTGCATTAACATTATTGCGTTTTTTTTATGTGTGTGTTTTCATTTGAAATAAAAATAAACTTATATTGACCCCACACTGGCTATTCTACTTGTTGCTCTTTACATATCTATAGTTCTACATTGTGATTTCCTATTCTGTTTGAGCACTGGTTATCCAGATTTGGTGATCCTGAAAAGTTCCTATCCGGATCAGATTGATCCAATCCGATGTTGCTTTGAAAAACTGGCTCAAAAGTAAGATGGATTACGTGATCACGGATCGCAAAAAAAAAGGATTACTAAATCCGGATCAATTTTAGCCGGATTAAACCTTTTGAAAAACGGGCCCTGGAATTAATATTTTACAAGATTTCTCTTTTTAAGCATTTAAAACAAAGAAAATGGAATGATGTAATAATAAATGTAAAATGAATAAGAAATATAAACACGATTAGCCAGTTCTAGATCATTAACCAAATTTGTAACGTTGGTCACTACTGTAAATTAAGCAAAAATGAGACACATTTTTATAAATTATTTTAATGAAAATATTTATATTAAAAATGCAAAATAAAAGCCTTTTCACAAGGTTGTCTGAGACTTTTGAACCCATCTAAATAATTAAACACTTTGTGAACAAGGCATTCTCACCTCATCTCAAACACGTCAAAACAAAATACAAACATACAAAGAATACAGAGATCTTGACTGAACAAAATAAATACATAGCCTACTACAAAGTGTAATCCTAAAAACACAATTATATAGACAGTTAGCAGTCTTGTCATTCAGGTTTAATCAAAAATGTTTTTTCACTTTGGTTAGTGTTTAAAAGATAATTGCATAGTTACAGTGTATTCTACAGGACTTTTAGATTTAAGAAAATGGCAAAATTACAGAGAAGTAGACTGCAAATTGAATGTATGTGGACTACAGGGTTCCAAATGCAAATATTAGGCATGATGGGACTAGCGTTACTAGCACAATGGAGACCACTTTTTCTGTGGCCCAAGAAGTAAACTAATAATGATTAAAATAATAATAGTAACACTTTACAGTAAAGATTAATTTGTTAATATTGTGCTGTACATTTTTACACAAACCAAAATATTAACATTTCATGTATAAATTTACATGAATGTATTATGAACAAATTAATTAACAATGAATAAGAAAAAAATACTATATTTATCCATTTACCAAAATAAAAATGCTGTAAGAAATAATATTCATTGGTAGTTCATGCTAATTAAAGAAAGCTACAACCCAACAAGAGAAAAGAATGTGTGCTGTTAGTAAGGGGTCAGCTGTCAAACTGGGCCATCATGATTTTGCGGCTGGCTTCATAACCTAAAAACAAAGCACCATTGGCCGGAAACGTACGGATCATTGTGGGTGTCAAACCAGAATATAGAGCCCTTACACCTGAAAATAAGAGACAAAAACAAAGTCAAATGGGGTTTTCAAGGTAATTCATTGAAATAGTTGTGTAATGTTATACATAATATGTAGCATACTAAAACGCATCTTTCTCTAACCTTCCGTTCTGAAGATATGCATGAAAGTCTTAAAGAAGCCAGACTGCCTGCTTGTCATTGACATGACCTGTATCCTGGATTTAACACAGTCCATTGGGTAAACCACAAGCCAGAGACAAGCTCCTCCGAAACCTCCACTGAACACAATGGGGGCTACACCTACAAAACACAGACACGCCAAATCATCATACATGGACACGTCACATCTCAGAATATATGCCACGCACTTTACCAGTGGTGGACAGTAATATTATTCATTATATTTACTATACTTAAGTAAATGTTTCGAGTACTATCTGAGTATTTGAGTATAGAAGCTTTTACTTCACTACATTCTGAAGAATATCGCTATTTTTACTCCATTACATTTACTCGTTATTTTGATTTAAGAAATCGTCACCCACTCCAGGACATGATAGCAGTGTCCAATTTGTGAAAAAGCTGATTCTTTTCAATTAACCTGCTAAATCGGTTCGCAAATCACACCGAACGATTCATTCGTGAATTGGACCGATCCGATTGCATCTGTTCTGGAGTCAACAACTCACTCAAACCATCCGGTCAGAGCGAGACTCCAGTTAAAAATTCGCAAGTCTGACTCAAAATGAGCCAAGATCCTCAGAGCTTGAGTGTGCGCACAACTTATGGCGCAAAAAGTATATTATTTTAGGATGTATTATTGTAAATGAAAATCATATTTAGGTCACGACAATCAATGGTTTGTGAACTAAATCTGCTGTAAAAGGATGAGCTTTGGAATGTGGAAATAAATGTGCTGCATCTTCCCCGCTGCTGTAGCAGTTTCAAGTCATGTAAAACTAATGTTTGCTTAGCGTTCCTCTTAAAATGTTAACACAATAAGCCCTGTGACGTGTATGTCTATATTTGACAACACACATTTAGATTTTTCTCATTTCTATATACTAAATATATTTTTTTGTTATCACTTCTTTGCAACTTGAATTATTAATCAGCAGTAGTAGTTATCAGTGTATGACAAGTTTTGGTAATAAAATAAAAGTCACCACTGCACATTAAAGATATGCAAAGACAAGAAACTGGAGAACTACTAGAACAAACACTGAGTTTGTAAAAAACTTTTATTTTTATAAAGTCTCTTATGATCACACAGACTGGACAGTAACAGTAATATTGTGAAATATTAATACAATTTAAAATAACCGTGTTCTATTTAAATATATTTTAAAATGTAATTTATTCCTGTGATGGCAAAGCTGAATCAGTCTTCAGCATCACATGATCCTTCAGAAATCATTCCAATATTTGTGTGATACACTGTTTTTCAGTATTCTGAATACAACTTTTCAACTTTTATTTGAAATGGAAATCTTGTTTGTACCTAAAATAAATTATAGACTACATTTTTTACTGTCACTTTTGATGGATTTAATGCATGTTTACTAAAGCATTAATTCTTTAAAAACAAAAACTTACCCCAAACTTTTGAAGGGTAGTGTATATACTGTCTTTTTACTTGAAAGAAGGGACTCCTACAGCTGACGTACTGGGCATTATGATATTTTACATTTACATTCCTGTCGCTATCGACCAGAATAAACTGAATGACCAGCTCTATTTAAAACAAAGAGTTCATTGTTTACCGACTGATTTTAATGTTTGTCCTTCTCCTCCTAATGACTGACTCAGGTATGCCATTTCATTAAGTACACACCAGAAAATCAATGAATGAGAAACAAAGTATGCAGTTGTCATCATGTTGTCAATATTTTTAGATAAGGTAACTTTAAAGATAGAATGTAGTAACTGTAACTACAGCGGTGTCCATACCCATGTCATCCTTGGAGCAGTGCATGTACTCAGCAAAGAGAGAGCGGCAGAGCTCGTATGCTCCAAAGAAACAGAAATATCCAGGCACCTCACGGGCAATAGTGGGGGTTAAACCCTGGAAGAACCCTGCAGGACCCTCATTATGCATAATGGACTTCATCACCGACCAAACTGTTCTGAAAACACAGACCGATATAATGACACAGGAGATAAACAATATAATCATGAGTAATTCTAGCTCTTAAAATTAAATGGAAAAATATGTACACAGTATCAGCGGAAAGGAAAGCTCAATCTTTACTTCTGACTTTGGGCGATCTTGCCGGAGGAGGCCATCTCATGCATCGCCTGCAGTCGGCACTTCACCAGCTCAGTGGGACATAAGACCAGAGAGGAGAAAATAGAGGCCACAGAGCCTGCGCACGCTTTCTGGATGTCACTGTACAGAATGGAAAATTCAAAATGTATAAAACTGATGTTCTTTCATTTTTTGATCTATAATGATACCAATCAAACGTTTGGAAACATGACTATTTTTAATGTTTTTGAAAGAAGTCTTCAATGCTCATCAAGCCTGCATTTATTTGATCAGTAATACAGTAAAAACAGTAATATTGTGAAATATTACTACAATTTAGAATATTAGTTTTTCGATTTCAATATACTAAAAAAAAAATTTTTTAATCAAATAAATGCAGCCTTGATGTAAGAACATAAGAGACTGGTGTCAAACCCTTAAAAAAAATCTACCCCAAACTTATGAACAATATTCCTTATCACAATATACACATTTTATGAAAAAGTGATTAAAAAACATCTGGAAAATAAATTAAATTCTTCTCAAATTTAAAGTGAACATCATGTACACCTCAGTGACAATTAGCAAAAAAGGAATTATAAAAACACACACCATCTCTGCATCTCTTTTCACTTTAAGCAAAAAAATAAAAGAGAGGCTATTTTTGAATGATTTCTTTTTATTTACTTCATGCATTTTTTTTTTTTGGCAACTATACTACATACTATTCCTGTAGCTCAAACAGTAGAGCATGGCACTAGCAACGCCAAATTCATGGTTAAATTTCCAGGGAATGCATGAAATGATAAACTTCAATGCAATCTAAGTTGCTTTGGGTACCGTACCGGCCGCTGCCAAAATGCATAAATGTAAATGTACTATATGTGACACACAGATAGAACTTGCCTGAGCACAGCCTCTTTCTCCTGACCAGAGATGTAGCGCACCACCTCTTGGCAAAAGCCGTAGCACATGAAGAGCACAGAGTTCTCCGCGATGTTGGCCACGAGGGCTGGCGAGGTACCTTGATACAGCCCTCGAAGTCCTACCTGTCTGTATGTTGACACAAAGCAGTGCACAAAGCCTCTGTACAAAGTGGGGAATGTCTGCATTTTCACTTTAGCCGTGTCCAAAGGTTGACCACTAAATACACAAGCTGTGCCCCCTAAAGCATAAAAAGAAGCGGGAGAGCAGAAAGAGAAATTTTTAAAACTAGACTGTAGGAATGACATATTTACCCTTCAGTACCCTTTGTAACAGCAAAAAAAAAAAAGAGCAATACACAAACAAATATATTTCTATAATGATTTTAATTAGTTTGTAATTGGTACTATTTTGGCATTATAACTTTGATCACATGATTTAAAATGACAGAATGAAATAAAATGTTAAAGGGATAGTTCACCCAAAAATGAAAATTATGACATTAATTACTCACCTTCATGTCATTCCAAACCTGTAAGACTTCCTTTTTATCTTTGCAACACAAATTAAGATCTTTCTGTTGACAGCTATGCAACTGACACTTAAAAATTTCATAAAGAGATTGTAAAATAATCCATGTGAATTGAGGGGTTCAGTCCAAATGTTTTACTGAAGAGACATGATTGCTTTAGATGATGAACAGATTGAATTTAGGCTTTTATTCACATATAAACATTCATCAACTCACACATTAGTTAAGGTATACATACATAAGCATGTTCACTTGACGTGCGAAAACCAATGAGGTTCATTTTCGTGTAACAGCACGTTTGAGCTTCCGCAAGAACCAATGAGGTTTGTTCTAGCACGTTTGGATGAGCTTCTGTTTATGTTCGCTGATCAATGTTTATATGTGAATAAGCCTCAAATCAATGTTTTCATCATATAAAGTGATCGAGTCGATTCAGAAAATTTGGACTAAACCGCTCAATACATATGGATTAGTTTTACGATCTCCTTTTGAACTTTTTGAAGCCTCAAAGTGTCAGTTGCATAGCTGTCTAGGGAGGAACGGAAAGGTCTAAGATTTCATCCAAAATATCTTCATTTGAGTTCCAAAGATGAATGAAAGTCTTACGTGTTTGGACATGAGGGTGAGTAATTAGGTGAGTAATGAGTAAATTTTGAGGGCGTTTCTCAAAAGCATTGCGAGCTAAGTTGATTGTAGAGACCATTAGTTACAATGGTTATACGATCTATTAGGCTTTAATGCTTTTGGGAGAAACAGCCCTGGTAAGGGAGTTGGCATGTGTGTGTGGTGTAGGGATGCAGTGCTGAGACAATAGTCTGGCTGTGAAACCACAGAGGTAAGCAAAAACACACAGCTCAAAGGTCAGATAAGGACTGACAAAAGAGAGGGTTTACATTGTAGATGGTGGTGCAGAAATAAAGTGTGTCATTCATATCATCATAGAGCCCTGGACAATGTTCCTGAATGACCCACCAAAATGAGATAATGCAATGTGAAGTTACCTATAGCTCCAGCAGAGAGGTCTATTATTGCCTGAACCACCGGATGCGGTGCCATGGTGAAATGTGCCAAGTGCTCCAAGAAATCCTATTTCAAAAGTATGTGCAAAAGATGAGACAGAGAAAAGAAAACATGAGAATACTTAAAACTTTCATTTAAACAATGTAAATGTACTTTGATTTGTATAAAGTAGACTCCTACATAATCCCAAACTGTTTACTGTGTAACTTTCCCCCTCGTGATTTGTTGTACCACGTTTAAAGTGTAACGTAGGTTGTATAACTAAGTTTTGAACAAAAGTTCAAACAAAATGGAGCGGAATCTCAAGTTTCATAGTAAGAAATAAAGTTCAGGGCGCCGACTGGAGAAATTTCAAGTCACAAGCCACAATGACAGACCATGTGGCGTTGAAAAACTCTCACACAAAGCCATGTTTTCTTTACCACGGCGATGTTCGTTTTCTTCACGCCTTTCCGATGCCGTATTTTTGCTACAGTGTGTAGGCCTAGCTGTCTTTTATGGGACGCAAAATAAAGTAACATCAAACACTGCTCGTTACAGACAGACGTGTTCTTGCATCATCACCAGAACTGAACACTAGCTATATGGATCGCGAGATTGAACATCTTAAAAGTAAAAATGTGACAACGTAAATTTTCACAATAAAAATTTACCAAGCATATACCTACCTTATTTCACGAAAGCGCTCAAACCGAAAATATGTAGCGAGGTGTTTTTATTCATGCTGACTGTTACTGAACTGACACATTTGCGATCAGGTCATCATGACCTCTCGTCAGGGATGTAAAGCGAGCGATGTCTTGATCGTATTGTTCAATTGAGTCGAATCCTTTCAGTGACTCGTTTGAGCAAAACCATAACGATTCGGTCACGACCAGGGGGTATTCCAGAAAGCAAGGTTATCTTACAGTCAAACATACCCTGAACTCTAGGTTGATTAACCCAAACATTGCTTACTCGAGGTATGCTGGTTCCAAAAACGCGTCCGGTACATGTTGTGTAATATATATATAGTCAGTTCCAGTGAAAAACTGTTACAGTGGGTGGGGTATTACATCATGAATATGATATTTCCCCTGTTGTGGGCGTGGCCTTGGGGCAAGGCACAAACGAATGGACCTGACTAGTAGTGTATCACACCAGCCTAGCTTATTAGGGGACACTTACATTTTTAGAGGTTTATTTCAGGCTTTGTTGTCATCTCTGCTGCAGGCTACTCCTAGTCACCAAATGCCAACAGGCTACAACCAAACTATTCAAATTAAATTTAAAGCCTCACAAATAAAATAAAAAAGCTAAGACATCAAAGAGTAAAAAAAACTGTATTAGCCTACACGAGCATATTCACATTCGCTCTGCTGTGTCCTTATTTAAAGCGCAATCAGGCAAAACAGCTTAGACAATATATCATATAACACAAATTCATTGTTTTGAAAAAGTTCTGTTGCAGGTAATTATTAACATTGATTCGTTCTGCGCGTCTTCGTTTTGCGCGTTGTCTCAAGGCCACGCCCAAATAGGGGCAATAGATAGATAGATAGATAGATAGATAGATAGATAGATAGATAGATAGATAGATCTTTATAAATCGATAACTGTATAATTTTTTTTGCAATATATCACGCCCAATTAGCCTCATCAATAGACTGCGACCCTTAAAGAAGCTCTAAGCGATGTTACGCGTTTTTTTGTCACATTAAGAAACATCCTCACTATCCGCTAGCTGCCTGTCCTCTGAACACACTGTAAAAAAAACTCGGTCTCTGCAGACATCAGGCTCCACAAACGGCAACACAAACAAACTGGGCTAACCCGCTCCACGAAACATAACAAACTGTTCCAGCCAATAACCGACAAGAAGGATCATGGGGGTGGGTTTGGGGTTACTACTAAACTAGTAGTTTACAAAACCAAAAAGAATACTACAAGAATGATGTTAACTTGTAGTATAAAACTAGTAGTGCTAGTTTACTGACAGTATCATAATTATTGTGTGGATGAGGAGTCTAGCTAGCCTCCGTTTTGTTTGATAATAATTCGAACGTTAACAAGAAGTGAAGTCACACATCGCTTAGCCTTAGAGCACCTCTAAATATACCCAGGTACTCGTACCTTTCTGAATACCTCCCTATGTCAAAAGCAACGTGACGGTGTAATGACTTCTTGACGTGAAAGAATCACTGAATCATTTTTAACCACTTCTTGGAAACGAATTGTAAAGAACCGATTCGCACAAATGGCTCAGATTTCCCATCACATGAGGGATGAGACCGAGGCAGCGGCAGACATAGACATAATATAATACATAGACGCCCTATTGGCCGCTTTGGAACGTTGCTGCGATACGTCAACGGGTCCGCCATTTTGCGGAGGGCAAGACTGCACTGTAATCAAGGGTGAGCTGCGTTTTTTTCTGGATAAAAACAAAAACTGTTTTTATATTTATCAACCGATTTCAGTGGTTTGTATGTGGTGTACAAAAAGTTCCATCTCTAGTTATTTAAAATCTCAATAGTTACACTTGTAAAATATTTGTTTTAATAAAGAATGGTCAAAGCTCAGACTTGTCATGTATCTGGCTTTTTATTCTTGGATAAGAATGATGAAGACCCCCATACTGAGATATAATTTAAGTTTTCTTATTGTGGAAAAAGCATTTTCTGTGATTGACCAGATTTGAGCAATAACAAAGATAACTGATGGATCCATGCTAATACATGTTATGGTACAACTAACATTTGTGAGAAGTAATAGTAAATAGTTTAGTCAATAACATAAACAAATAGTATAAAGCAAATAAAATAGTAATGAATAGTATAATTATATAATATCATACAATAATACAATCACAAAAATATTGATAATAGCATATGGTTTATTAATAATACTATAATAATAGCAATAGAATAAGAAATATCAATTACAGAATATACACAATAAAAAATAAGTTAAATAGTGACTTATATTTAATATTTAACTCTTTTTGTTAAATTTCAGTTTTATTGATCAGTAATAGCAGAAGTAGCTTCAGTCAAACATACAGCAGGATACAACGTTAAAAAAGCCTAAATATAAAGTTATGAAACTTCACTTTGCCCTCAGCCAAAACGATTTACCAGGGAACCATTTATAGATTAATGAGACCAAAGATCGCCCGTTAGATATACACAAGACGAATAATATCTCATGTTTAATCACTAGACTAGAGACATCCGAGCCGGCGGCAAACTTCAGACGCTCTGGCCGAGGTAAGGCTGTCCTCTGCGGGCTTATTGAGTGCTGAGCGCCCGGTGATCGCGTCGTACAACTCCGAAACCGTCAGATCAAATTTTTAAATAGGCGCTATCTTTATAAACAAACCACATATTTAAGCTTTAAACAACGACATTGTCGACTGAAAAACTATTAAAACTACATTTCGTGACACAATAACAGTAGTATTTTTTAATTTATCCTCTGAACGTTACTATTACTAATTAAATAATGACCAAATACAGCCAAAAACAAACGTTCAGTCTTGCCTGTGAAAGATAATTCCTCGAAAGCTTTTTTTCAATTGTGTGGCGATTTGTACAGCCCCAAGCAGCGCACAAAACAGGCATTTTTCTCATTCCCAGTATGAGAGGTATGGGAAAGTTGCCATCCCCAATATGGCGGCGCCGTTGACGTGCGCTCCAGCGGCCAATAGGGCGTCTATGTATTATATTATGTCTATGGCGGCAGACCCCTCCATTGGACCAGTTTTATAAGCTCTTCCCCTTTTCTGTTGTAATCTGATTCAGTTGTTCTGTAGCAATGTATATAATACAGACTGATTAAAACAAATAAAATCACTGAATGTTTAAACACTAAAAAAAGTGGCAAATTAGCATTATTTACTGGACGCAAAAAAACACCGTTTCGTTATATAAAATAGGCAAGCACCCAATTGGGAAATGTATTGTAATCAACCAGAAACGGTTGAACATGTTCTCCTTCAATGTAAGAGACGGAACCCCGCTTTACGGAAGGCAAAACACCATGATGTCTCATAGGTCGCCTCTGCTTAATCTCTCGTTCCTCACTCCAGTCCAGTTGGTTGCGGTAATGCACCATTAAACTGGTTTGCCAACCGCCATTAAATCCTAAAGAAGAAGAAGAAAAAGACGACACCGGAACTTTTATGTCTCAGGCGCCTGCCGGAGAGTTGATTGTGCTGCACAAGGAGACGTGCATGGACGACAGACGACATTGAGTTCTTCTGAGAGGGGCAGCCATGTACAAAAGATTATTAAATATACATCAGGTCCGAAATGGATTAATTCATACGCAGAATACACAACTACCATCCACAAAATGTAAAGAGAAGCAGCGTTTTGCTCCTGTTATCTGGTAAGTTACAGATTTAAGACACTGAGAGGTGACAGGTCTGATCAGATTGACTGATGTTTGTGTGTCAGTTCAAAATCTCAATCTCAAATTGAAATATCTCGGATATAAATAAAAGACTTGATAAACATGCTCAATTTTGATTGATCACAATGTTGATTGTGTTACTAATAATTATAACTTTATTATTTGGTGGTTTAACCAAAGTGTTTTTGTTTTGTTTTTCAAATTCAGATAAAAAAATAAAAGTATTGTGAGCACTTATTTCATCAGATTTTTTCTTTCTTAGGGATCTTAGGGCCATGGGTAGAGCAAGGCCATTGGGAACAAGTAGCATCTTTTTCAGTGAAAATAAAGAGAGCTCCACATCACTGTCAGAAGACAATGAAAAGAGACCAGGAGAGAATGAGGCTAATGCTGAGGTTAACAATGATGGACAGAAGAACACAAAAATGAATGAGGGCAATAACATTTCAAATGCAACGTTGACGTCACAGTTAGAGACTGAACCTGTGGTTAAACCTGAGGACAGCAAAGAGTTTAACAAGACAAAAACTGGGAAGGAGAGTCTTTTGGAGCTACTGGGGGGAATGAAGGTGGACGTCACAACCATACGTAAAATAAGAACCCCAAAGATTCCAAGAATCAGTGAGAGGCCCGACCCAAAGCCCATGGAAAGCATACAAAGCATGTTCCAGCATGCAACAGCTGAGGTTTCACAACAGCGGTGAGTTATATATGCATACAAGCATTCATAAATGCGTAATGCTGGGATAACAGCACTTCCATATACAAAGAGCTAAATCATATGATTAAGATTTATAAATTATGGTTATTATATATTTAATACATTTTAGATTTTTAGTTTTGGACTAGCAAAAAATATCAACTCTAAAGTGAGAGTGGCAGCATTTTTCTGTTTTTGCTTGTATTTTAGTGAGACTTTGAATCCAACGCTGGCCGCTGCAGCCTCTGCCGCTGCATCTACACTGCCAAACAGCCGTCAGGCGGAGTCAGAGCTCCTTCAGCAGCTAAGGAAACATGAAGCCATACCTGACACCCAGAGAGCCGATGGACACAACATAGGGTAGGGCTCGTTTCAGATGTTGCTAGTCTTAAAATCGCATTAAAATGGAAATTCCCCCTATCTTTTTTTAGTAAATGCATCTTATTGTGAACGCTTAATTTTGATTCATTGCGTTTCTTTTTTTTAAGAGCTTGCAATTTTTAATCAAAATGTCCATAACTCGATCTTCTGGTTAAATTACAGACTTCTCTCTGGTGACATGTGACCATCAGTCTTCTGTAATCCTTTTGTCAGCTTAAACTCTGCCCCTTTCTTAATATTTCTGTCCTATTTCTTAAAAACACATGATTTCGTGAAAGTAAGATTTCACTTGTTAAAGGGATACTCCACTCAAAAATGAATTCTGTCATCATTTACTCACCCTCAAGTTGATGCAAACCTGTATGAGTTTCATTCTTCTGCTGAACACAAAGGAAGATATTTTGAAGAACGATTGGAACAAAACAGTTGTTTGGCACCATTGACTTCCATAGTAGAAAAAAAAAATACTATGGAAGTCAATGGTGCCAAAGTTTTAATCGTTCTTCAAAATATCTTCCTTTGTGTTCAGCAGAAAAAAGAAACTCATACAGGTTTGCATCAACTTGAGGGTGAGTAAATGATGACAGAATTTTCATTTTTGGGTGGAGTATCCCTTTAAATATGGATATTGCCATGTAAATGTATGAAAGAGTCAAATAGGAAATAAAGTGTTACATGACTACACTTGTAGGAACCATTATTTGTCCTATTTCTCTTTCAGAGACATAATTGCTGATATGAAAGTTGGAAAAAAGCAAATTGGCAGATCAAATGCCAGGCCTAGCTCCCAAATTCGTTTTGACGATGACGGACAGGGATATACCCAAGACAGAGGTATTACTGGTGAACTTGATGCAGTTCGCACAAGGTAAAAAAAAAAAAAAAAACACTTACCTGAAATTATATTTTTGAATACAATGCATTTTCTACTAACCTTGTGCATTGTTTTGTTTTTAAAGGAAGAGTCCTTTTACTAGTAAGAGGCTGAACATCTTCAATGCAGGTGCAGAGCAAGACACATTGTCAGATCTGGGTAAGGAGAGGTTTTAGCATTAACACATCTAAACTGGCATGCAAGTATCTTCGGGAGAAACTAAGTGTATTTACTTACTATTATCCTGTGCCTTGCTTTGAATGTTAGGCCCCACCCTTTGGGACATTAATCTAGCTAATCAAATTGTCCAAGCTACAAATCAGACACCTCGGAATGGCTTTGAGGAGATGATCCAGTGGACCAAAGAGGGCAAACTTTGGCAATATCCAATCAACAATGAGGCTGGTGAGTTCCAATGCAGGAATAGGTTGCAATAATTTTCTTGTTTTTAATCCTGTGTACATAATCTTATCTTTTGGCACATCATGCAACTTTTTCAGGGCTGGAGGATGAGGCAAGTGTGCCCTTCCATGAGCATGTGTTTTTGGAGAAGCACCTTGATGCATCGTTCCCCCGGCAGGGTCCAGTCAGGCACTTCATGGAGCTTGTAATTACAGGCCTCGCGAAGAATCACCACCTCACGGTTCAACAGAAACAGGAGCATATCGCCTGGTTCAGAGACTACTTCCAGGAGAAAGACAGTGTCCTGAAAGAAGCTGAGGCTTAACTTAAATGAGAATTAAAAAAAATGACAGATGATGCTTTTGCTCCTGTACTGAATCCTAACTGCACTAATAGTTAGTAAAACTGAAAACCATCATTAAGCAACTGGAATTAATAATTGCATCCATAACCAAATTAAAAGAATGTATCATGGCTGTTGGTTCTTAATGGTTAGCTGTGCTATTATATACAATTTACAGAGACATATTAAAGCTGTTTTTAGTAGTTTGGACGTTGTATGCTGTGGGTATCAGTTTACTTGTGTGGTATTTCAGAATTGTACCTTAGTTCCCCAGTCAGAAGGATAATGATGATGAAGACCATTATAAATTCCCTGACATGTTTTTGTTATGACAAAAAAATGTTTCAAGAACTGGTTTTGGGTTAGGTTTTTTGTTGTAAATTCAGATTTTATTTCTTTTTTAAATGTGGGTGGCTAAGAGACCTATAACTAAAATTCTAAACCCTGTTGTTTATCTATGGCTGTGATACTCCTTAAAAGTAATTAGACCTGTTACTACATCTAAAACCTTACAGATTGCCACATTATGAATGAATAACTTCAACCTGCAACTACTATAAATACATCCAGATTTATCTACATACAGTAAAACTCATATAACAATATTTCCAGTACAGCAAATCTCAACTGTTTGATTGTTTATATTATTTCCGTATGTAAACTACCCTATCGCCACATTTGGACAACTAGGCATTAATGTTATAAGCTGCTCTTAAAACGTTTATTATAAAAAAATAAAAAAAACTGACTTGAAAGAAACTATGTAGAGATTTCGGAATTTAAGGATATCAAGGTCTTATCAGAATTACTTTCCATCACGAAGGCCTCTTAAATAGTTTATTAAACTTTTTTCTCCCCTTTAAGCTCAATTGAAATTATACTTATGAAGTTCTAGATGTTTAAGTTAACAGTATGTAGCCTTTAAAAATATATATATAACTTTGACCGAAGACAGGGATGCCCAATCCTGTTCCTTGAAATTGATATCCCTGCACAATTCAGCTCCAACCCTAATCAAACGCACTTGAACAAGATAAGATCTTCAGGAACACTTGTGCTGCGTCCAATATAGCATACTCTCTTGAATAGGTACTTATTTTGAAACAGGTAACAAGTTCATGGCCGCTAAAAAAAAACTACGTTCTATATTCGCTATGCTGTCATTTTCATGTGACCTACCAGTGTGTTTTTGTCACTTCACTGCCATTCATATAAATCCTCTCCTGTGGCCTCAAGGTATAGTCAAGTGTCCCATCATATGCACACTTCAGTATCTCACTGGAAGTTGAAGACACTTCTCATCTGGATACTTCTAGCCAACTCTTTTATGAGTACTGTAAATTCAGACAATTTTGTAACATACTATTTTCCACCTACTATATAGTAGGGAATAATGTGATTTCAGATGCAGCCTTGGTAAACACAGATTGGTGTTTGGAGCAGGGTTGGCACTGAACTCAGTAAGGTAGTTCTGTAGGAACAGAACCACTCACCTGTATTAAACAAAAAACATTGCTGCAAGAAATCATTATTAGACTATTGGATGACTGAAATATATGGGTGGGAAAAACTGATAACTGCCGAGACATCATGGCTAGATCACATGAATGAGGAGGATACAAACGAGTCACGATTTGTGACTGACAGAATTCAAACCCTTTCAGAGACCCAAGTCACAGAATTAATTTGTCTAAAATGTATGTATATTCATGAAGTAAGGAAATCCTTTAAATATCTGAACTCATAAAAATTTGTATTTAAAATAGTATTTTGCTTCGCACAACTCAACGCATCTGACAATTCCATTTTTATTCAAAGTGTCTGATTATAAAGAATGTACATGTGGGTTTTGAGCTACACAAACAAAACTTTTCAGGGAAGTCATTATATCAACACATGGAGCTCAACTAATCAAAAACTCTTCGGTAGGTTTTATCAAATGAAAGCTAATCACTACATGAATCATTTCACATGATAAGAGTCTTTTAACAGTCACTTTCAAAAAGCAGCTATTTAGACACTGATGTATAAAGTTAACTAAATGTGGGAAAAAAAGATGATTTCTTACCAAATCATATTTTCACAAAATTATGGCAAAGAGAGCTTTTGTACAGGTTAAAGGTACATAATACAAAAATGTAACACTAATCTTTGTTTTTGAAACAATCAACGGACTAACGCACAGAATGAAATCCCTTTATCTCTAAAGCACACCAAAGAAAATGGAAAAACAAATCCAAAAAACAATGCTTTAGAAGAAAAAAAAAACTTTGGTGATCTTTGCCATTTTTACAGAGATTAAACCAAACAGTTGTACAGCAGGAGATAAGGGAAGGTCAAAGGGTTGGGGAACTCCGTAGAGAATCTCTACAGTAGACGACTTGCCTCGGCACATGCAATCTAAAAAAAACATTGAAAATACAAAGTAGATTAGCTGATGGAATTTTGGATATAACAAAAGTTAAATGGCAGAAGATTTGACAGTACAGAACACATATTGAAATAAATTTGTGTGTGCACTATGAAACTCACCATTCTGGTTTACCATCGACGATAGCTAGTGGCTTGACGCTGGTGGGGTACTTTATGCCGCAACGTCTGCAAGTTCTTGTATTTTGACATGATACTTTGACTCTTTTTGAAGACAGGCTTCTGATTGAAGGGTGGTCTTGGAATTAAAGAGCCCTTGGAGAACACAGAAACAAATGTGGATGAAAACACCACATAAGCTAAAATGACCCAAATCAAGCCAACTAAAAAAAAAACAATCATGTATTATAGTTATTATTCAGCATTGCAACTAAGGCCTTGTCCACATGGACACGGTTATTTTTATAACCGGAGTTTTTCTTCAGCGTTTAAAAAAAAAAATATCCGTCCACACATGCTCGGTCTCCGTTAGGCATGTGCCGGTATCAAATATTCATGCTGCGATTAATTGATTGAGCTTTTATCACGGTATACGGTATTATCACGGTATTTTATTTACATAAGAGAAACCGATGAATTGAGAGGGGGGGGGGGATCTAAAAAAAAAAAAAACTTGCATCACAATAGGTGTAATTGTGATTGTCAAAACATTTGGTAACTGATCAGAATTTCATTAAGTTTAGTGACAACATGTTACAATGTTTACATGGTACAGTGACTGCTAAGCTACTGTTTGTATTATTGCTTAACAAAAATTTCACGATTTCAGTTCAATTCTTGATTTGATTTCAATCTTGATTCAATCTTAACTCATTTGGATAAATATTAGGTAGGCTACAGTAGATAGCCTACATGTAAATTTTTCTCAAGAAAAAATATATCTCACATAATTCTGTAAACATACAGAAAGCCCTATCAACTGGTATTAAAGGTTAAAATGATCAAATTAAATATATGTTTTCAATATAATAACAATTATGTAGCCTAATGACATAAGTAAAAATATAATAAATATGTAATATAGTGCACATATTTAGCGAAAAATTCTCCTCTCTATTTTTTCTAGTCAACTAACGTGCTGGTAATTAAATGGCTTTCCTGAGGTAAATAACGTTCTGTGACAAATGTTCTCCTGCAGTTTTATTGACCTCTTTCCGTGATTGAAAAACACTGATCGATCTATTATGTATGAGACATAGGCCTTGCTATATACCTTTCGGGAAGTTGTACTAGATCTTTAAATAAAAAGTAACAGATGATCGGTTCACTTGAACTAAGGTGCTACAGTGATCTGTCACGTCACATTTACAAGCGCCAAAACTGTATTTATTTGTCGGCATTTCGTAATAAAATGGACAGAACCTGAGAGCTGAGAATTTTTTTCATATAAAAAGTAACCTGCTCTCTCTATAGTCTGTCGGTGTCAGTGTCCTCTTTGCTCCGCGATTTTTCTCTGCGTGAGAAAATGTATGTTTGGCGTGAGAGCATGTGAAAAGTGTTGATTGCGCGAGTCAAACTGAATGCTATGAAGTTATCAATTTCACATCTACGTGTTCTCTAGTTTAGCTACTCTTTTACCTTCATAGTTGGCAGCCCTGCTTTTAGAAAGGAGATAAATCGTCGGCAGCGTTCCTCTTTCCACCATGCTTCTTCTCCATGCGAGGATTGTTTACATTAGACTAGAGCGCGCACTGTGCCGCATGCACACAGTGCTTATGTGGGGATTGTTTACATCAGAGTGCGCACGTGTTTTGCGCAGCATATGCAGTGGGGTTTTTTTAACGGTTGATGGAAAATAAACTAATGCGCATTCTAAAAATCTAAATTCGGATCTATTATTTTTCACGGTATTTTAAAGTGCCCGCGATAACAATATCGTGCATATTCATTACCGCGATTTATCGGATTACCGAATACCGGCACATGTCTAGTCTCCGTCTACATGAAAACGCAAAAAGACGCTATCAAGCGCGGTCAATGAGCCACGTTTTGACTTACCAATCAGAAGCCTAACAAAAAGTTATTAATCTGATGCAAATCTGACGTCAAACACAGCGGATAATGGCGCACACCTGACGTCACAAGGCAAAAATCCCGGTTTCACTGTCTACACGACAACACTGTAACCAGCGTTTCTGAAAATCCTCACCCTGGCAGGGGTTTTCAAAAATGTTCGTTTCAGTGCGTTTCCGTGTGGACGAACCGCGTTAAAAAAAAAGTCACGGTTATAAAAATACCTATGTCCGTGTGTGGACAGGGCCTGAGACTGATACCAGCCAGCATCACTTACCATTAAGGGTTTCCTAAGAACTCCATCAGGAGCTGGTCCCCTCTTCACTCCAACAGTTGAGCGGAAATTAGGTCTCTAAGTAAAGAACAACAATTTTTCACTACAAATACCTATAACAAAAATGACTAACAAGGAAGAGTGATATAAAACTAGAGTAAAACAAGACATGCTTTCACTTACAAAGCACCCTTGATGAGAAAATAAAGACTTTGAAATCTACATTTTAAGACTTTCATTACCTGAAATGAAGCAGGCTTCCTCAGGGTTTTTTCTGGACTTCTAGAAGACCTACAAAAATATATATATATATAATTTGTAGGTTGCATTTCGCACAATAGTTGAAGTTTAGCAGCTGTAAATGACTAAGGGTACGTTTACACAACATACTAAACTGAGACAACGTCTCAAACGTAGTTTTATGCATCCCAGGTAAGTAGCATCAATGTCATAAAGAAACTACACGCTTATAGACTCAACACGTAATAAGCATGCACATGAGGTCACCGTTTGCACAAAACCTGAAAACAATGTTTTGTAACCATTCCTCAAAAATAATTATGTTAATTTACCGTCTTTCTTTCTCTTCCTGTGAAGAACTTGTAGGACTTTGTAGCTTGGTGAAGCGTTCATTCAGTGTTAAATTTCCATGAGATTCTGATTCCTCTGGGAGAGGAAGAACGTTTAGAACAAAAAACGCAAGTTAGCATGCAGAGATTTGACACTAGCATATTTGCAACAGCATAAATTTGAAAATCATTCAAAAGTATAACAGTAGTGTCAGACTTTTACCAGACTTGTTCTTGGGTGCCTTATTCCTCCAAGGTGCATTGTTCTTAGAACTAGTACTGGGTTTGTGCCCTGCCTCCCAATGGGAAACCACAACAAGGTCACGTGAAAGCCGCCTGTCTATTGGTGAGGAGCTGAAAAGAAAGTCAACGAGGCATGTGAACAAGTGATCCATATCATCTGGACGCTTAAGCATGGAATAAAATGTCATATTAAAGGCATCATCAAATATTTAGAGAAAGCAGAAGGCATGCACAAATGTTATCTGATTTCAAAGTGTAATAAACTTGTGCTTTGTGAACTGAGGGGGGAAAATGTTGCATTTCAAACTACTTTACTCAAACATTCACAGTCCTCAACAACCCAATTGTATTGTTGAAAATGCAGAAGGACCAATGATGATTTACTACATGGGTACTTACAGCAAAGCAAGCCCATCATCTCCATGCTTCAGTTTGAATTGGTAGATTAATTTTCCCTGATTCACCTTGACATTTAGCAGCCTTCCTTTCGCTAATGTGAATAACAGATATTGGCAGACTGAATGAGTGGCCTGATGAACGCCGCGTAGGAATCATGTTACGCTCCAAAAAGTAAAGAGATTGGCAGGTGAGCATTCCTTTTCATCCAGACTTGACATGCCAGACGCATTCCTCTTAACCTATCTTTTCATACTGGATTAGATGTATTTGGAGACCACTTCTTGCTGGAAAACACATTTCATGGTATAAAAGCTGGTTTGCCGCTCTGGATTCTGCAGTGACATTGAGGTAAAGTTTTGATGAAAGGATCTTCTGAATGCTGGACTGTTTTCTCAAGAATTTGTTGGCCAGTTGTCTTGCAAAACCTTCAAACTACATGGTCTGTGGAAAGACATTCATCAACCTCTTCCTTGTGCATTTTCATCTTCACTTAACTAGGCATTTAAAATTAAAATTGCTCAGACAATTCTTCAGTTGCAGAACTTCTAATGAGGGTCACTACAAATTAATGGTTGGCATTTTGTTAAGCATGTTTCATTAGGCATATATGGATCAGGTTTTTAACTTCAGCACAACTCCGACATGCTGCCATTTCAGTCAGTGGGTTGGTTGTGGAATAACATGATCCCTGCTTGTCGATGCCAATGCTGCAATGCCAAGTATTAAAGGCATTTAAGGGCATAAATCTTTCACAAATACCAAAAGAGAACTGCAGTTATGGAGGAGGGATGTGGCAGGGGAGAACATCCATTTTGTTCCCATCTCGTTGATCTGTCATGGAAGAAAGTGCAAGCAAGACTTCCTTCTTATAGTAGTTCTCACACGACGAGGTCTCTTTTCAGGTGCAGTTTCAAGGAACTTCTGGGGTTATTGGAGATGAGTTTTATTCTTTGACCATGATCATGGGATTAGATGCTGACCAAATCTTACATTATTATATTAAGGGATGGTACATGGTGACTCATTCAATGGAGTTATTTTTCTTCTTGCAATCAAATCTGGTTTCCACTCAGTTAAAGAGTCTGTTTCTTCATCCAGCCAATCATCTAAATTCTTCTTAGGGAACAACTTCTCGTGATACATTAACAGTGTCTTAATGTCATAACTTCCGAAACAGAGCTTGCCTGTTTCTTCTTCATTGAAAATGTCCTTCATGTTTCCATTTTCCAAGACATCCTATCCAATGTCCATGAGACGTAGCCATGAGAGATAGAATTTTGCTCATGTTACTGCAGTTAGTTGCATATTGAGGCAGAGCATTGAAGGTATAACAGGACAGACCATCCTTCTGCAAACACTTACAGATTATGGCTTAAAAACCAATTCCCTCCCTGGAAGACATTTTAAACATCTCTTCTGGGTTAAAGTCGATCTGGATGCATCATTGTGGGACACACAGCATTTGACTTTTGGAACAAAAAGGACTGCGATTGTGAAACTTTTGAAAGACCACTTGCACAGACTTATCTCATATTCTCTTGACAAGGACAGAAGTATTCTGGACAATGACAGGTTTAACATCATACTGTTGACAAAAATTAGGAGGAAAACAGGCATGATTTTCTTTTCTCTCTCCTCATCCATCTCATCTGACAAGGTGATACCCCTTTGATGAAAGTTGTGCCATTCAAAAACAGGAAGCTTGACCTTCTAAACATCACGCGCCCATTGCCACAGTGTGAGGGGTAATACCATACCTGTGTGCGCTCACAGAGCGACGGGATTCCACCTTTGTTTCGGAGTCCCTCTCAGGCTCTGCGGTCTTGGAGTCTGTGTTGGGGGATGACGGCATCTTTTTGAGCGGTATCTTGCGTGGTGGCACTCCTGAAGAATCTTTGCCATTCTTTGGAGCTGTCTGAGGCTTGGGTTTCTGGACTCTGTTCGAGATTCTTGGTGGTGGCAGTTTGAACCGGGCCACTGACTCTGCTCTAAAATTTCGTGCTTTTAGCAGTCGACTCTTATCATTCAGGGACAACCCACGACCACGGAAGCCCCTGAGAGGAAGAGGTCTCACTGATAATTCCCTGCGGAAACGCTTTGGAGGCCCATGCTCAAAACCACTTGATGACGGCGGACGCCTGAAATCTTCACTCTTCCTCTTGAATGGCCGCCCAATGGGCCTTTCCTGAGGTCGCAGAGGTGGATAAGGTCTGAACGAGAAGCCAGATGGGGGTGGGCCTAGTCTTCGTGCCGGTGATCTGTAAGGGGGCCGAGAGTGTTGACTTCCCCCTCTTCCGTGTCCCCATTCCATGCTGGGGCG
Organism: Chrosomus eos; assembly: GCA_036326025.1. Lineage (NCBI taxonomy): Eukaryota > Metazoa > Chordata > Actinopteri > Cypriniformes > Leuciscidae > Chrosomus > Chrosomus eos. The sequence continues at coordinate 34,428,395 of CM070820.1, read as the reverse complement.
CCGAGACTCTCTTCCAACCTCTCCATGCGGCCCACGTTGATCTCTCTCTGCAGACCACCTACATATCCATTACAAACAATACAAACATGTTGGTTATAATGCCAGTTTGTGCTGCTTGAGCTGTGTGGAAGCTCTTACATTTTTATCAATTTAGATCCAGCCCCAGGCTGCTGAATGCCATAACTTCTGTGCCAGTAAAACTTAAAGGTGAAAAAGCCTCAAATTGTTTTACAATTTCTCCAGACAGACTTTCACTTTATGAGCTTTATCATTAGATCCTGTGGTACTTTACACTGACAGAAAGCTGAAGGAAGCTGGGATTTACTCTCACCACCCTGCAGTGTACTGGACTTTGCAATCTAACACATAACCGTATATTTACTTTACCCAGCCTTCACAGCTTCATTCTTGTACCTCTCTGGATATGAACTCCTTCCATGAAACTCTCTGGGTTTTCTATAGGGTGGGCCGGAGAGCCTTGAATCGCCACCATGAGGGTGAGAATAACCTCCTCGGCCATTCCAGTGGTGGCCACCAAGTGCTGGTCGGCCAAAGGGCCTGTCGCGAGGTGCAGGGCACCAGCTCCTGTCATGCTCCTGAGGGCTTGGGCGTCGCTGGGGACCCCTGAAGGAACTATGCGGTGAAGGAACCCGCCTTTCTGATGGAGGGCCATGGAAATGGCGAGATGGAGATGTGTGGCTAGGGTGATTTCCATGGAAGAGTGGTGCTCTGTGGCTAGGCGGTCCATGTGTAGGACCATGAGGGGACTGCCTGTGCTGGACTGGGGGAGGGCGGCTTGAGCGGGGTGGAGAAGGCCTCCTGCGGCCCCGCTGTGAATCCTGTGAGCTGGGATAAGGATGGAAGTGATTCTGGTTCTGCATCCACTGTCCGTGTGGTCGCTCTCTGCGTTCACCCATGAGTGAGGGCCTTTTGGGGTATGACTGTGGTCCAGTATTGTTATCTCTCCAACTTGGTGGGGCTTTTCCAGGAGGTCCTCTGAAACCTCTCTGGCTTCTTGAAGGGGGGCCAAATCGCTCTTCGTGATTCATGCTTCTGTTGTTGTCAGAGAAAGGCCTGTATGAGAAACAAATGTGAAATTGAGTCACCATTATATTGATAATTAGGTAGACACATCAAAATTAAATATTATATACAAAATAAATATCATATCTACAGCAATGTACTACCTGTGTTTGGAACGAGGAGATCCTGAGTGTGGTCTTACCATTTTTCAGCTTTTCACCTATCTTCAGTGGAAAAAGACAGACATATTACACTTCCGTTTTATGTACACCAATGATAGAATAGGACTGGCATAAAAACAGCAAAATAAAGGGGAATACAGAAATATTTTTTTACTGAAGCTTGTAAAATCTGATTGTAAAAATATGACTAGTAGTATAATGCCAACAAGTTCCAGCATTATTCTTTGAATAAAAAATCTAGTGCTGTCAATTAATCATTCTCAGCATGTGTAATTCAAATCTTTCTGGAATTTAAATTAACAAAAGCTATACTACACACTGAACCAGATAATAGTTTGAGGTCTTTGTTAATTTAGTCATTTATATTTTAAAAAAAAAACTTTAAATATGTACAACATGCGGCTGTCAAACCAGATAGATATTTTTACAGACCAAACTACAATGAATTAAACTACTGAATGCTGTTTCAATCCCATTATACTTTTGCCCTGTCAGTCATGTTCCAGGGGCATAAAGACAGAATGAATAAAATGCAACTTAAAATGCAGGGTTTTTAGCAGCTTCATATAACATAATCAAAAAAAAACATGGTCCTTGGTTAAATTATGCAACGGTAGGAATCAAACGAATTTAGACGAAGTCGACGACACCACATTCTTTGGCCTACACGAACGCGTGTCTCTGGGCAGACAAGGCCGTGAGTTTCACATTGAAGGATAATTCTAAACAAATGTAACAACACGTTTAATTGGTAGCATTACACATATAAAACAACTACAGTTTTAAAATAATCGTTGCAATGTTATATTGAATACTAAAACACATCAAAGTTAAGTCAAACAGCCTCGTCCGTCTGCCGAAACTACGACAAATCGAAACCATTTTCCATTAACGTTACAATCTAAATAACACCAAGCAACAGCATTGGTTATCAATTTTTAATCCGTTTATATTATTAAATCCGAAAAAACAGAGCACCGACTGAGTTATTTTGACATACCCAAGGTTGTACGATACGGAAAACAGTTAACGTTACCCAATTCTAGCTCATCGACAAAAGCTTAGCCGTGAAAGCTAACAAACGTCTTCCGTTATACGTCGTTCCACATCTGACCAAAACTGAACCGTATATGCTTTGAAAAATAACACCAATCCGTCGTTACATCGAGGTCGTTCCGTCGAAATGGCCGAATCCTTTTGTAAAATTACATTCACGACGAACCGAACAGCTGCAGCCGTGACGTCAACAGAGCAGGGCGCGTTCACGTTGGGACAGATACTATGGCAAGCCGTTTTAACATTAAATACTCCTTCCCGTACTAGTCATAAATCAGTTTTGACTAGTCATAATTCCAGTTCCAGATATCTCTTCTGCAATTTTGACTCGTCGTAATTGCAATTAAGATATCTACAATGTGATTGTGACTAGTCATAATATGCATTGAAGATATCTGCAATGTTAATTTGACTAGTCATAATATACATTACAGATATCTACAATGCTTTTATGACTAGTCATATTCTTCCATTGACTTCAGTTGGAAAATATTTTCAGATATCTACAAATGAGTTTTGACTAGTAGAAATTGTAAATAAACATATCTGTAAAAAATTTATTTCCGCTGGATTTCTAATTAGAGATATCTCAAATTATAATTTGCACTAGTGGCAATTCAATTAGAGATATCTCTAATTTGATCGTCACTAGTGCAAATTATAATTTGAGATATCTCTAACTGGGTTTTGTCTAGTCATAATCAAATTGGAGATATCATTAATTCATCGTTTTTAAAGATATCCAAAAATACATATGTATATATCTTTAAGTAATTTATTACTAGTCAAATTACAGTTGTAGATATCTTGAACTGTATTTTTGACTAGGCAAAACTTAATTAGAGATATCTTGAATTGGAACTCCTCCTAGTCAAAACTCATTTAAAGATAGATTCAATTTAATTATAGATATCTCAGTCTGCTTTTTGACTAGGAGGATCTTTCTTTGGAGATATCTGCATTCAGCTTTGTGACTAGGAAGAATTTCAGTGTAGATATCTTGAATGAACATTCTGACTAGTCGAAATTATTTTATAGATATCTTAATTGTGTACTCAAACCACCCCTTTGCTAAGCCCCGCCTTTTCTAACCATTTTGTCTTTAGGAGCGCGCCAAAAAATCTCAGAACGACAACGGCCTGGCCTGGTTTTCAGGTAATAAAATTACTGTAAAAGTAACTGTGTAAGTTATTAACACACTGGAATAGTAACTGCTTTATTTGCAAATCACGGGATTGTTTTGCGTTGTCAATTAACCGTTTTCTAAGGTAAGTTGTCAGAGATATCGTCGGTATCATCTCATTAGCCCCATAATACGTTTAGCCTATGTTTTTCATTTTGTCGTAATGTTTGATAAATTGTAATATCAAAGTGATATATCAGACAGAAGTGATCCGATGTAGGCTATTTTTTAGATTTTAAATGTTTATCCAATATGATCGGATTTGCTCCATGTAACGTTAGTCATTATGTCAGTGGAAATGTCTTCGGATTTCGTGTAGGAACGTAAACGAGTAAGTTATTTATTGTAGCGTTTTGACCAATTCTAATAAAATAGCTATCTGTTTGGCTCCATGCATCGTCATGTTCGATGCTGGTAATGTATAATTTTCTCTTATCTTTAAATATAAAAATGTGGCATTGCTGCAAAGGTATGTGCTGGTGTAACTAGGCAGTGAAGAATTCCACTTTACAATGTACGCAGCTATGCTATCTGTTCTGTAGAGTGACCATTACGGGCCATTTCTACGTCTAAATTCTAAAATATCCCGTTTTTTTCCTGTTGCTTACTTTAATGTCATAAGCTGATCGGTCTGTGCAGACATGATTCAAGACAGAAGCAAAAACAGAAAAACAAAATCTTGATATTTTAGGCAATATTGAATTCCTGGCCAAGATGCGTTTGAGAAAACATATGTTTACCGTATGTTCTTTTTTTCTAAAAGTTTTAAGGCAGTTACAAATTCTAATAGTTCTTGATTCGAATTAAAACTGTTTTTTTAGAACAATGTGTTAAAGGACAAGATCCTTTTAACCAAACAGGAGTAATACAATTACTGAAAGGCTCGAGTACATGTCATTTGTAGTAAATAATATATATGATTTAGGAACAAGAGGAATCAGTGATTGTTTAATCTGTATTTATGACATCTCACTCCAAGGAGACAAACCTGCAGTCATTTAATCCACTTTAAACCAGTATATATTTAGTAAAACAATTATTTGAATAAATTTAACACGGCTTCAGCTTCTGACAATTCTGTACATGCTCATCCACACAAGTCTATGTAATATTTAAGTTCAATTTTAATTTGGTTCATTATCACATTGTTTTCTGTCTTGCAATTTATTACGTATTTTTTTATTTTCTGTTAAAACGTTTTTTTTTTTTACTTTTTCTACCAAATGCAATGTTTCTCTCAGCCTACCATGTCATCAGATCAAGAGATGCCACCAGCGATCTTTGACAGAATTTTTAACAGCATCTCAAGAGCCAGACAGCAGCTCTCAGCTAACACTAATAACAACCTCCTTACTACAACCAGACGCCTTTTCCGGCGTCAGGTCCAAGGACTTCACAGTAAGTCGGGCTTTGCTATGGTAGCCATTTGCATAATTAACAGTGATTTACCAATGTTTAAGATATTATTTAACTGTGTATTTTTGTGTATGCCAGGACCACCGGGAAGGCAAGAAAATTCTGTCTGGCAAATACACCTTTTCCTTCTCTCTGGTCCAGATATTGAGATTTTACCATCTACAACAGAGCTTGAACGGGTTGCGTACATGGGATTGGGTAAATAAATACTCGATACATAAGGATTTCAGATGTAACAGTGTTATTTGAATTGTAATTCCAAAATAAATTTCAAAACCATTTTGTAACGGAGGTTGTTCAAAACATTAGCTGATCCTGTTTATTCATAAAAAGAAATTACAGTCATGACAGATCATAAAAACAAGTATTTAGAAATCTTATTTTTTTTCTATAATTTAGCTTTTACACTCTAAGACTTAATGCACAGATCATTTGATTTGACACACAGTATCAGATTGTTTTGTTTCATCCCATTGCTATGGTCATCATAGTCACTTGGATTTAGCTGCACATTTCAATGAGTTTATTAAAGCAAAAACTTTTTATTTTGTAGTTAGTAGTATGAAAAACCTTAATACAACCTTAAAAAAGTGAGCAAAGATTGCTGGCATTATAATCATTGAAGCTGTTTATTACTTTAGGTCAATTTGAGGTATGCAAAGTAGTACACGTTCAAAAACTCATAATCAATGGAGCTCTCTACACTGCAATGATTTTCTTATTATACTTTCTTATTGTATTTTCTTGGTGGGCATAAACGTATTTTAAATACAGGAAAATAATCCTTTTAAAAACAGGAAATGTTACTTATTGTTAACCAAACGTGGTAGTGATCTGTATATTAAACCTGATCCATTACATAAAGTATATGATTAGCTGATGAGCTGTTGTTTATTTTATGTTGCTTATGTGTATTTTCAATTTTGTAGGTAGACCACTGCATGAAACAACAGGGAGAGGAATCCAACGATCAAAAATTCAATTAAATTGGACTCTGTCTGAATTAAACAATTTTGTCTGCCAATGCTACCCAACTGTGAATTTAAACGTAATAGGTTTTCATTTGGCAAGAGCAGGAAAAGGACGGAAGATAGAAAAAGTGCATGCAAATAGTGTGAAAGACCTAAAAAAAGCAATTGGAAAGAGCAGGCTCTATATAGTCCCAAGAGCTGAAGTTTCACAGGTATGACTTCACTACATGGTAGACAAAGTCCAAGGGAAAGATTTACTTTTGCTCCAGCACAACCCTCCTTTGTCATAACCAAACTTTATGATGTGATTCACTAATGTTCGTCAATGTACTAGTATTTCTCAGAACTTTACACTTCCATCAGTGCGTTGTCTCATGCTAATTTGTCCTGTTTAGTAAATCTGTCCCTAAATGTTTAAATGAACAAGACATTTCTTTAAGACATGTTCAGTTGAATTGGCCTTTAATTTAACTTTAATACAAATGATATGTTTCTGCACAGTGCACATTAAGGCCCGGTTTCACAGACAGGGCTTAGCTTAAGCCAATAGGCCTTAGTTAAAATGATGTGCAAGAAAATGTTACATGTGTGCATATTGTGACAGAACAATGGAGCTGACATATTTTAACATCTGTCAGAGCAAGATATTTTCAGTTGAGACAGATCAAACATGCATTTTAGTCTGGGACTAGCCTCAAGCCTTGTCTGTGAAACTAGGGGTTAATGTTAGGTGACAGTTCAAGTAACTTCTTTACTGTGCAGTAACTCTTAAAAAAATATTTTTCATTGTATTTTTTTTGTCTTCTCTTAGGTAATGACACCATCCTCAGCCATTCCCCAGAACTCACAACAATCATCCAGCACTACAGCACTTGATGAAACCTCCTTCAGTGCTGAGACTACAGAATCTGTAAATCTCTGTGTGAGTGAAGTTATTTAATGTAATTTTATGTAAATCACCCACAGAACTGTATAATCCATCAGTGCATTTATGGGATTGTGTTTTTATGCTAATTTGTCCTGTTTAGTAAATCTGGCCCTAGATGTACAAATGAACGAGCCATTTCTTTAAGACATGTTCAGTTAAATTGGCCTTTCATTTAACCTTAATATAAATGATATGTTTATGCACAGTGCACATTTAATGTTAGATGACAGTTCAAGTAACTTCTTTACTGTGCAGTGGCTCTAACTAATTCTTTGTCATTATATTTTTTTTGTCTTCTCTTAGGTAATGACACCATCCGCAGCTATTCCCCAGAACTCACAACAATCATCCAGCTCTACAGCACTTGATGAAACCTCCTTCAGTGCTGAGACTACAGAATCTGTAAATCTCTGTGTGAGTGAAGTTATTTTTGAATTTGTCAATGGTTGTAAATATGACTGATTTGTGACTCATAGTTATACTTTATTTCCTTCAGGAGTGGCGAGCTGTACGTTCCCAGCAAGATGAAGAATATAATTCTTCTTTGTTGGCAGATATAGAAAAGGTATTTTTTGACTATTCGCAGTTTGCTTGCCACGGTTCAATTTTGTTTAAACAAAAATTTGTATTACATATATGCTATTGCAGGACAGAAGGAGGCGCTGCTACGAGGTTCTGGAAGAAAAGCGCAAAAAGGTTAGTGCTGCCACTAAATATTTTATTGTTTAATTTTCTTTATATATATATATATATATATATATATACATATACACATACATATACATATTTTTTTTAGGCCATTGAGGAAAGACGCCAGCGAATGGCAGCCCGTGTTGAACCTCTAGATGGAGAATATCTAAAAGCCAAATATCCAAATGGAGATGTGAATAAGAGGAAGTTCATCATGTCTGAACCAATTCAAGTAAGACGTTCATTGTGAAGAAGGATTAAGGTTTTTTTTCATAGATGTTTTATTTAGTTATTTTTCCTCATTTCTGGATTTCTTTATTTTATTTATATTTGCCATCATGGGCTCTTTGTTTTTAGGTCTTGTTTGATTTTATTGGAAAAGATGAAATGGCCAGTGAGGTGTTCAGAATCCAGGAAGCTACTTCTTCAAATGCTATAGAGAGCACTTCTACTGGGTCAATTTCAGATCATGGAATCAAACCGTTCTGTACATTGTATGTCCTTTGGACATCACCTTTTGATAATCTGGTAAGTTACTACCACAGTATGACTTGAGCAAGTTTTTTTTTTTTTTTTTCATAATGATTTTGATTTGGTTTGATTTACATTTATGCATTTGGCAGACGGTTTTATCCAAAGCGACTTTCATTGCATTCAAGGTACACATTTTACATTTAGTCAGTTCTTGCTTTCCCTGGGAATCGAACCCATGAGCGTTGCTAGCGCCAGCGCTCTACTGTTTGAGCTACAGGAAAGCCTGTAAAGACTCTAAAGACTAAAGTCTAAAGACTCTTCTAGAATTCATGCATAATGATGCATTTAAAACTTGATGACATAATGGATAATTTTAAAATTTCACATTGTTAGTTAAGATGATATATAACATGGATAACATTAAATAAACATTTTTATCAGTTGAAATTTGTATTATTAGTGACTACAAACCCCCTCTCCATCGGCCTCACATGTTTGAAACCTCACTATGTGTCCATCCACCTATTTTTATGTGCATTTTGCATGAAAACATGCACATAAACTAAGATGGAAACACATTTACCAAATAAAATCCAGTACATGACAGATTATAACTCATCGTGCCCAAATGTACAGAGTCAGTACAGTTGTTTTCAGTCTGTGATTACAATCTACATCAATGTCTTTGTGTAAGTGTTTGGAATCTTTTCCAGTGTAAGTATATAGTCTTCAAATGTGTTGAGTTCCTTCTTAGAATGATTCAGCTAGTCATAAAGTGTGCTTCAAGCTTAACTCAGAATAGAGCATACTCAGCATGATTAAAAGGTTAATTCTTGGGATTTAAGAATCAGATTGTCTAAATGAGAATTGATTAAATTTGAGAAATCAACAATTTTAACTCAACACTACTTATATTAAATCACAGTTTTGTCATTATAGTTCTGTGTTCTTTTCATTTCAGGAAAAAGACTGTGACCCTGTAAATGTTGCCCAGCCTCCAGTGGATTTGCCCTTTGTCCAGTCTTCAGTGGCTCTATCCCCAGTCCAGTCTTCAGTGGCTCTATCCCCAGTCCAGTCTTCAGTGGCTCTATCCCCAGTCCAGTCTTCAGTGGCTCTATCCCCAGTCCAGTCTTCAGTGGCTCTATCCCCAGTCCAGTCTTCAGTGGCTCTATCCCCAGTCCAGTCTTCAGTGGCTCTATCCCCAGTCCAGTCTTCAGTGGCTCTATCCCCAGTCCAGTCTTCAGTGGCTCTATCCCCAGTCCAGTCTTCAGTGGCTCTATCCCCAGTCCAGTCTTCAGTGGCTCTATCCCCAGGGCAGTCTCCATTCGCTCTGCCCTCTGTACAGCCTTCTGTGGCTTTGTTCACAGCCCAGACTCCATTAATTAATTTTAATTTTGAAGACCAACCTACAGAGCCAATTGTCATTGATATTGATGAAGAGACACCACTTAGTTCTCCATCTCCCCAGCAATCAGACATTGTAGATCTATCCCTAATAGATCAAGGGAGGTCTGTGGCCCTAGATGAGTATGTTCCTATATATGCTTATTTACTTACAGTTAAAAAAATACTTTTTATGCATTCGCAAATTAACATAAACACACACACACACACACAAAGCCACCAACTCTTCATTTAAAAATAATGGGATGAGGTTGCTTTGTGACTGGAAGTCCCTGCATGTGTGAGCGGGGCTTTATGCAACTAGCAATATTCTAAAATATACCATAATGTTCAGCATTTGACTAAAAACAATCCAATCTTTGTCTCTTGCAGGGTTGACCTACAGACCATTCTAAAAAAACTGCAGAGCAAAATTGATGGAAATATTTGCCCAACAGCAAACCAAATAAATGTGTTCAGAGAAAACATACTACAGTGCAGCCTGCAAGCTGTCAAGCGGCGACGATTCAACCCACAAGCAAAATTAGATGTAGTGTTTGTTGATGCTGAGGAAAATGGGGAAGGGGCAGTAGATGAAGGCGGCCCTACTAGAGAATACTTGCGGTTGTTGATGCGGGCCATCCATCAATCAAATGTCTTTCAGGGCCATGAGAAAGACCGGAGTTTGGCTCTAGACACACAAGGTCAGTACTCCTGTTAAAACAGAAAGCTTTTGTGTCAGGTTATGTTGTAATGCTATTCAGCTATTCGGTATCCATGGAAAAAATTGCTATCAGATGATGCTTTTTGGATTCCACCTTAACAGTCGAATAGTCTTTTTGATCTTTTGTGTTTGTATTTTTTTAAGGGTTCATAAACTGACAAATCAAATGTCCTAAGTTTCACATTGTACTATTAAACCATTCTGCTTGTTTCAGAAATAATATCTAACTTGGTAGTCCAGTAAAAGGTTTTATTGAATCCAGACTCGTAAACTGTTATAATGACAGTGCTACACTGTACTATATGTCTCATGCTATTTACACCTTGTTTGCGCTATTAGTTATGATAAAAAGATTTTGTGAGAACGCAGAAATCATGTTGCAATGATTAGATCACTGCCTTCAATTGGATCAATGCTCAGTGCTCTTTCCTGCAACCTTTCAGGTGATGAGGGTAGATCTAAATATAATCATATAATCTACACCTCACACTTTGTTAATCTATACAGCTGTTATAATAAAAATGTGTAAAGTATTCAAGTTACACATGTGTATATATAACTGTTTCATATGACTTTTTCCTCACAATTGTGCAATATTTTTTTTCCAGAATTATGGGATATAAACTTGCCATTGTGATTATAAAGCTTATAGAGTTGACTTATAAAGTTTATATCTCACAGTCATGACTTTATAGTAAACCAGTTTGATTATATAACTTGCAGTTGTTAGTTCATATTATGCAATTCTAAGAAAAAAGAATTTGGACAAAGATGAGACCTACAAAGAGTCAAAAAGTAAAAAATTGTCTCAGTTTTCCTCAGTTACATTAGAAATGTAAGACTGTAGAATGTAAGGATGACAGTCCTGTTTTCACCTGCATTTAAAATTGTCCAATAATGAACAGATCTCCTGAATTCTAATAACAAAATTAAGCCAGGGGTGACTGAGGTGTAAAATATTAACTTTTAAAAGTATTTATAATGGTTCTGTAGGAATTTCTGACATCAATATTTCTTCTGTTTTACTTTAGCTTTGGAGAATAGTTTGTATGCATCAGTGGGGAAGATGATTGCTATGTGTGTCGTCCATGGAGGAGTTGGCCCACATTTCTTCTCCGAAAGGCTTTTTCAGCAGATCTGTGGTATGCCAACATCCTCTGCCTCAGTGGATGAGGTTGGAGATCATACATTGAGGGAGCAACTAATCAAGGTACGGAGATGTTTGAGAATTTAAATAATTGTTTAAAGATGTTATATGATGCTATTATTAAAGATCATTATTTTGTGTATTTGGAAAATGTGTCGACATGCTTCAACGTTAAAAAAACCACATTAATTTTCATATGCAGTGCATTATTTTAGCTCCTCTATGTGCACTGTGATTGACCAAACACCCACAAGTGTGTGTCAGAAATGTAATGCCCCTTACCCTAATTGTGAGCTACAGCTTTCAAAGTACATGTAAAAACAGTTAATGGGTACATGTTGCTCAGCTCTGCTTGAGCAGGCATCAGTGTCATACAGAACACAGGGCATCTAGAGCTGCTTTTCTATCATCAGGCTGAACGGTTCTCTTTGCTTAACAGTTTCATTCTGTGCCGATACAGATGGTTTTTCCTCACAATTGTAAAATAGCTTTTTTCGCAACTGTTTTAGATACAGGAAGCAACAACTGTTCAGGAGGCAAATTGTGCCATTGCAGAAGCAGCAGACAGCTTAAGTATCATTGGTGCCTTGAGATATGCATCACACCTGACAGAAAGGAACTCTCTTGTCCAGTCAGCTGCAGAGTTCTTTGTGAATGGGAGACTGCGAGCTGCCTTGGACCAGTAAGTGATTTAAAGGGTTAGTCTGCCCAAAATATTAAAATTCTGTTGTTAATTATTCACCCGCATGGGTTTCCACACCCCAGGACTTAAGTTAACTTCCAGAACACAAATAAAGATACTACCATGCTAACATCTCCTGAGAGTTGTCATGATAGAACACCTTTTGTGTTGAAAACATACAGTATATGAAGGTCTTCTTACGGGTTGACCGTCATAATTAATGACAGAATTGACATTTTTTTTGGGTGAAGTACATTTTTAAGCCTTACCTTTTTGATGACAACATAACTATCATCAGCTTGAAACTTCCATTGACTACTATGTTTGTTATGCAGGTTTTCAGAAGGGTTACAAACTCTCGGTTTGCTGGAAGAGATGCAGAAATATCCTGCACTTTTTTATGACATGTTCGTCAATGAGCAGAGGCCCCTTCAAGCAAAGGACCTCTGCAGTCTTTTTTATGTGAATTTTTCTCCACAAGGCAGCAACAGAAGGGCAAAGGAAAACCAGACCATCTGCTACTGGAGGGACTGGTTGATCGATGTTGAAGGTATGACATGTTTTTATGTAATGTTAAAGGTATGCCATGTAAAAAAAAATTTTTCAAAATGTTTAAAATTTCTACAGTGTAATGGGTGAATACTTAAATCCATTTTCCAAATTGTGTTTGTGCCTTGTCCTGAATCACTACAATTACAGTAAATATTTATATTCAGACTGTTTCATTATGAGCAGGAAACATGCAGTTAAATTAATAGCTAGAATGCTAACGCTGCCTACTTTATGTAGCTTTTAATTCTCTTGTAATGTGTCATTATTTGTTTTATGCTATTGGTCCTCTATAAACAAAGAGTACTTAAAAACAGTGACTTCGATTTGAAGAAAACAAGTGTTTGAAATGAAAAATGTTTATCTTATTTGTGGTGAATCTAACCATTATGCAGAACAAATACTTAGGATTGTATTTTTTATTTTTTTGTAATCAGACAAAATATAGAAACCATGCAGCTAAATATAGTCATAATTAGACAGGCTGGATAATCCTGTTTAGATCAAAATATCACTGTGAAAGAACTGCAAGTACCACACATTTTATAATAGGTTAGTCTTTTGAGGTTTGTGATTTTCTGTACATATATTTTGCAGAGGGAGAGACTGATGGAGTCACTCTGGAGAGTATAATGGAGTTTGTCACTGGAGCCTCCACAGTGCCACCTCTGGGTTTCCCCCACCGCCCAGAAATAGAGTTCCTCCATCAAGACAGGAAAATCTTTCCAGAGGCCAATACTTGCCTCATTATACTACGACTGCCGATACACACAGAATATGAAATGTTCAAGACCTACATGACAGAGGGAATCATGCAGAGCCCATATTTTGGTGTTGCCTGAAATGGTTAAATCTAGAACTGCATCCATAATGGATGGGGTTTTGTTGCATTGTGGTGAGTTTGTATCTTGTTGCTAAAAAGAGTTAGCCCAAATATGAAAATTGTCATTGTTCACTCACCCTCAGATAGTACCAATGTATTAGTTTCTTTGTTTTTGGAATGAAAAGAAGAATGTTAATTTTTCCTCTTTTAAAAGAATAGTTCAGCAAAGAAAATAAAATGTTGTCAATGATTTATGACTTACAGAAGTATCATGCTTTAAAGGGTTAGTTCACCCCAAAATGAAAATTCTGTCAGTAATTACTCACCCTCATGTTGTTCAACCCCGTAAGACCTTCGTTCATCTTCGGAACACAAATGAAGATATTTGTGATTAAATCTGAGAGCTGGGTCACTCCTCCATAGGCTTCTAAGGGATTGAAACTTGCCGGCCCAGAAAAGTCATTAAAGACATCGTTAAAATAGTCCAAGTGACTACAGTGGCTCAATTATAAGTTTATCAAGCGACGAGAATACTTTTTGTGCGCAAAAAAAACAAAAATAACGACTTTATTCAAGTATTCATTTCCACCTGTCGGCCTCGAGATTTCACGTAGTGTAACAGCGCAGCGCTTCTGTGTTATACGTCACACGTAGGCTCACTATTGGCTGACGCTGGTCATGTGTGTGATGCGTGTGACGTTCAACCAGAAGCATTACGCAATTACACTATGTGAAATCTCGAGGCCAACAGAGAAGGAAATCAATACTTGAATAAAGTCGTTATTTTTGTTTGTTTTTTGCGCACTAAAAGTATTCTCGTCGCTTGATAAACTTAAGATTGAGCCACTGTAGTCACTTGGACTCTTTGAACGATTTCTTTAACAACTTTTCGGGGCTGTCAAGTTTCAATCCCTTAGAAGCCTATGGAGGAGTGACCCAGCTCTCAGATTTAATCACAAATATCTTCATTTGTGTTCCGAAGATGAATGAAAGTCTTACGGGGTTGAACAACATGAGGGAGAGTAATTACTGACAGAGTTTTCATTTTGGGGTGAACTATCCCTTTAAGCTTTAGTATTAGCCTACCTTTTTACACAAAGTAATTTTAGGTAGTTACAACTGAGTACAGCTTTTATAAATTTAATGTTTCATTTAAGAAGCACCTTGAAGTCAAATATGTTTGAGATGTGCATCCATTGCAAAATAAAATGCATTGTTCTGCATTATGCATGTTCGTGTTTATTGTGGAAAAAACAGTGTTACATTGCTAATTTTTAACTGTTTGTTCAGGTTCTCTCACTTATACACCAGCTTTTCATAGAAAATCATTTTTTCAAAGTCAGCATCTATTAATTCTTCAACAGAGCATTCTTGTAATTCAGCCTTTTACATATTAAAATATTACAAAAGAATGACATTCTTTATAACACTCTAATCTGCAACACTAGTTTGCCAAAACATTAGCAATTTCTGCACAACATACCTGAAACTTAAGCTTCAAATCTGCAATATGGTCAATAGCATGGGAAACCGTTTCCATTTGCTGAGGAGTAAGGTTAATTTGAGGCTGTTCAACAGTTACAGCTGGGATTTCTTCATTTTCAGCTGTGGGCAAAGACTCAATGCCATGTTGAACCAGGAGTTCATTAAAATGTTCTGGCCTGTAGAGATCGTCTCCAAACACATTGTTGATGGCTGTGCTGTCAGTTCCTATCATTGACAGCATTCCTTCTGTCCATATCTGTGTTGGTGTTTTATTGTTTTCTGTCCGCAAAGCATGGTGATTCCATGCCTCTTTGAAGTGCTGTAGTCTAGCTTGGATCTGTGGAAGAAAAACTATGCTGAGCGAAACTTTGTGAAGGTCATTGCTGGGATCAAGCAGTTCAGAATCTTCAAGACTGTAGAACATGCTGTAGAATGATTGTAGCACATGTAAAAATACATCCCTCCACAAACGTTCTATCCTTTGGTTGTGGACAGATTCCCCAGTAATGTGACTCCGGCGCTGAAGTCCTTGTACAAGGTTCATAAACAAGGCCACTTGTAAGTTCTCACCACCGTGATCTGACCTTACCCTAGAGGGCAGACCGTAAAGGCATGTTGCTTGAATAAACTGAGACAGCACAGTACTGGCACAGTTGTTGGTGTTGCAATTTAGGTATGTGATTAGTCGGGAATGTCCATCGATTGCACCATGAATCACAAAACCCCATCTAAAAGTAAAAATACAAAATGTAAGTTAAATATTATAGGTAGTAAAGTGTGAAGAACAAAGAGGTCCTACAGGTCCCACTTTTTCACAGTTCCCAGGTTTCTGTTATGCTGGATGTCACTGAAGACACTTTAAATGTTATTGTGAACACATTTTTTTTTTTTTTTTTTTTTTTACATGAATAAATGATGAAAAAAGCAGGGTCTAATAATCAAGAAATGGGGAAATGTAGGGCAACATAAGGACAACTGGAATATTAGGGACTATAGGAGTAAAATACAAACTACACTGTGTTATACTTAGAATAATTGTATGTAATGTATTAATAATTCATATAATAAATGCATCAAGTGAAACATTTGTACAGTTTCACAGTACATACTCTTTCAAACCAGCTTTACAAAACGTCATTGGATCTAAAATGTCTTAATGATTTAACATTTACTCGTTTTAGGCCAGGACGGTATGGTGAACTGTTATAATGTTATTGTAGTATTATGATTTACAATGTCTGCTTAGGTTGTGGTAATTGCATGTGTGTGAACATATTTGGCTGTAGATTCTATAAATCAAAATTGGATAATACAAGTCTACACTAGGCTATAATTTAGTATCGCAGAAACGCACTGTCACACCATTTAAATGCTGCATTAGCAGGACAAAAACTACAATTAAACTAACCTTATGAGGCGCATGTTGCCATCAATGTGCCAGAGACTGTTGGGACAGGGCACATGATAAACTCTTCTAGCCACTGTGCTACTCCATCTCCTTGCAGCAGCCGCTGGATTGATACGGACCAACATCTCACGAACCCTATGCCGGGAAACCCTCAATCCTTCTGCAACCAGTAAGGCCCGCATCATCTAAAATGGTTGCATTGAATTGAAAAACAAAAAAAAATTAAATAATAATAATTAGTTTATGAACTGATAGGAGAGACCTAAAAAATGGAATCAAACAAGGCTTACCTCATTTCCAGTATTTGGATACTGGCATTGGAGTCGTCTCACTACATTTTCAAGTTCTTCCTCATCCACTCCTGACATTCTGCTCCTGATTGATACACCAAGCAGCTTGGACCTCTTGTACAGAAATGAGGATGAGCACCCTAACATTCTTGCCATTCGCTTGACTGTGTGACCTTGCTTCATTAAAAATTCAATTTGGTCACGTGTTATTTGAATGGCTGGTCTACCTCGGCTACCTGCAATTGAAAGTAACATATATTTGAATTACTGACAAGTAGCTCCTAATGGCAAGCAGTATAATATTAGAAAAATGGTGACAAATAAGAATGGAAAGAAAAGAAGGAATGGAACAAGGTAATGGTCTAAAAACAGGGTGATGGCAGATTTAAATTACTTTTTCAATATTTAGTACAAATGTTGAAGAAATACAATTTCTTTATGAGTCATGGAACTTGACCAGACAAAGTTGAAAAATGAAAATTAAACTTTGACCTGTTGGAGTGTCTGTTTCTGTTATTTTTAAACGCAAATAAGGTACATTGATGTGTAATAATCTGAATGTCACATACAAATACATTTTTATGGCTTGACATGGCATGTGTGTGGAATCTTATCAGTAGCGTTTTTTAGTAGCCATTCAAATAATTGTTTCTTTAATCCTTATTTTCTTCTAAAATGTTAATACAATTATGTAGGCATACAGTTTGTTGTACAGTCATACTTTTAACTATATGTATTATGTACAATAGGTATATAGATTTGAATGTGTATTATAACTGTATTAATTTTAAGCGAATAGTTACATAGCATGTACACTGGTTAGATTACTTTTAATGCAGACCGAGGGGAAAGTTACAGTTGTATTACCATGGCTACCGTCATGACCAAAGTAGAGAGCAGACAATAAACTAACACATAAACAAGACAAAAACAAGATGCCTCGCTTTTGTGTATGCGGTTACTGCAGATAAAGAACATAGTTTTTAAAAACCAGAAACTCACCTGAGCTCCTTCGAGAAACGGAAAAAGCTGTAGTTCCCTCACTCCGCAAATGCGTTGACAACATTGTTCGAATTTCATCCAGATTTCTGTTCAATTCTTCATACGTCTCAAGAGGTAGCAAATACGAAATTCTCTGTGCATTTCTTAAGCAGTCATCTATCGCACGAAGTTCGCGCTCACCACAATTTCCCTGACTTTGAGCTCTTTCAATTTGTTGACACTTTCTTGCTATTTTGTCGAGAACAGCTGCAGCCATCGTTTAATAATCCCTGAACTACTTCATATATTTTCTCTCGGAAAACAAAAGCAGGGAGGAGGGGATCTGGGTGGTGCTGAGGAAATGTAACTTTCACGTCACGCAACAGTGGATTCGTCTAGGAGCGAGTACAATTCAGATATCTTAAAATACAATTGTGACTAGTCGAAATCGAATTAGAGATATCTCCAATTACCTTTGCGGATAAACGACGCGTCTTTTAAAGATATCAATGACATCATTACAGATATCTTAAATTGAGTTTTGACTAGTCAAAATATATTACAGATATCTCAAATCGGATTTCTTACTAGTGCAGTTATAATTGCAGATATCTCTAATTGTCATTCTGACTAGGCGAATTATAATTATCACTCGTCAAAATACAATTGTTACTAGCTTAAATATATTTATAGATAGTCAGAACAAAGGTTTAAATGCTAAAACGGCTTGCCATACAGGAACTGACTGGATTCATCTCGACTGTGGCCGCCCACAGTGATGCACCAATCCAACCGGAGGATGGCGCCATTGTGCCAAAATCGTTCTTTACACAAATAATTTAATAAAACTTTCTAAATAATAAACAATTATGTAAAATTATGAAAGTAAACATTTTATGTAGCTTTTTTTAAATGGATGTGGGAAGCATTCTGGTGCACAGAACAGAAAAAAAGGAAAAGATAAGGTCCTTGCGCAATCATTCTCAAAAAGGGGGGTGACAGTTAAGTGGTTAAAGTGACAGCAAATTGCAACACTGGGCGGGGAGCATAAAAATAGCTTATTGCAATTGAAACAGTAAAAAGGCATGGTGGGCATAACCTGAGGCATTTGATGAGAGAGTTGTCATCAAATGTCACTCTGTTCATTTCTGAAACCTCTTGTCTCTGTCAATGACATGTAACAGAGAGACATTTATCAACGAAAAACCTCTTTTCTTCTCAGATAGGAGAGAGTCTTTTCTCTTATACCACAGACCAACACACAGCTTAAAATAAGTTTACATGATATAGCCTACATTTTATTACATTCCACTTGTCCTAAAGGTCTACAGGTTGTTTGACTGCCTTGACTGTGGTATACGTGCAGGATATACTGTTTTAAGGTAGGGGAGACCGGGGGCAATTGTAACAGGGGGCGATTGTAACACACTCAATTACTCCAAACAGAAACAAGCTAGAGTGATGACACTTAATCTGTACATGCCCAGTAGGATTCTCTCTCTATCTGTGGAAAAGAAGCAAGAAATTTTCAACTTAGCAGAAGTTGTTAACGTCAAACTGATTTTGAGGTATGAAAGTTATTTTTTGGATGTACAGTATTTTTCTTCTGCTGTCTAAAGTTTAGATGTCTGTGAATTTAAACTTATATTCATTTTATCCCTAGGTTATTGATTAAAAACGAACATGAACAACCTATGCTAATACAGGTTGGGCTAGCTAGCATATAAGATTTTGTCATGGCTGCAGTATCGGGGGCAATTGTAACACTGTGTTACAAGGCCCACAAGGCCCATTGTAATAAGCTTGTTTGTGTGTGTTGACATACTTTTCTGTTAAAAAATTAACATATTTCACTAAATTCTATTGTAAAACTTCATTTTAAAAGGGTGTATTATTATTAAAATAATACTGTTTGTTCCAGTATTAACAAATCATCAATTAACATACATTTTTTTATATAAAATAATGTGTGTTTTATATGTGCTTGACAAAGTGTGAATATTATACGCTATATGTCTGCAAAAGCAAAGTTAAATACAACAGCAGTAAAGTGATTACTTTGAGGTAGGCTTTTATTTGAGATAAAGTGGGTTAATAGGAGTTATTTCTCAGTGTTACAATTGCCCCCACACACTGTTAGAATTGCCCACTTGGCAGGGGCAATTGTAACACTCTGACTTCTTGCATTTAATTAAATATTTTAGTCTTGTTCTTATAAGTGAAAATATATAAATTGTATTATTAATTAGTGCACATATATATGTTTCTTGTATCAAAAGATGACTAGTCTATCTCAAGTAGTTTGTGAGTTATTAAGGAAAATGCAAAATATGTTACAATTGCCCCCGGTCTCCCCTACTGGATTGATGTGCATTGACTTTAGTAAATGAAAAACAAGTTGGTATATTTTTATTGTTCCTGTATATTGCATAATTGAAAGGGTTAGTTCACCCAAAAAGTTTATTCTGTCATCATTTGCTCACCCTAATATCATTCCAAACCTGTATGACCTTTGTTCATCTTTGAAAGACAAATTGTATATTTGTAATTAAACCCAGGAGTTTTCTGTCCTTCGGTAGTGTACATGGAAATCCAATGCAATGAAATCTTTGCAGTTCCAAAAAAAGAAAGAAAAGAGAAAAATGAATGTAATCTACATTCGCCATGCTGTCATTATCATGTGACCTATCATCTGTTGCGTCGCTACACTGTCATTCACAAATCCTCTCCCGTGGCCTCATAAAGTGTCCATCGTATGCACACTTCAGAATCTCGCCAGAAAAAGTAGGTCATCCAGGTCATTTTTGCCTTCTCTTTCAAGAGTACTGTGAATTTAGACATACTTCTTTTGTCACATACTGTTTTTCACCAACTATAGGGAAGTATGTGATTTTGGATGCAGCCCATGAACTCAGGATCAAAGCCTGAGTTGACAGAGAAAGTTGATGATCCAACGTGATCCATGCTACCAACAAAACCTGATTAGATTGGTTTGGTTTTGTCACCTTGAAACTAATCCTTTAACCATGAGTTTGTTGAACTACAGTACCATCATGATATAGGCCCCAGGTCTTTCAGGATAATTTCTTTTAGATCATTTTGTTTTCTGTACATACAGAACCAGGTCCAGATGATTACAGATTATCAGAGATATATGAATACTAGTGGTTCTTTCATCACACACTTTCTTAACCGCTTACTTGCAGTAAATACCATAAACAGCCTACATTTTTTGCTTGTAAACGTTGTTTTGCTTGTGTCGGTAAAAAGAGATCTGTCAAAACTCTCACTAAAAACCTCAGTGTAAACCCATTTAACAGACAATAATGAATACTGATGGAAACTACTACCTCTATTATAAATTATAAATCAGCCCTTAATTTTCACTTTGCATTGTTATGGTGACAGATGCAGATATGAATTATAAGCCTGTGATAGTGTAAAAGCTCACATGACATTTGTGGATGAGGTGAATCATAAAATACTGAAGGTCTTGATAAAATAGAGCTTCAGTTAATTTTCAGACATTGGCCTTGTGTCTTTCTCTTAATGACTTTTTACCCTTCTTGCCCTTTTTCTTTCACTCTTTCCATAAATGACACGAGCATGACCCAGTTAAAATGATGTGTTGCTTATGTAGTAAAAAGAGATGTGTTTGCATACAGTGTGTTTCCAACAGATGTGAGATGCTGATGAGCCGATGCGCCCTGCGGGTAATCATTTGGTTAGCACGCTTTTGTCTTCCAATAACTGTGCCTGGCCATGAAGCCAGTCAACTGTATATGCAGTAGAGGCAATTCAGCTGTTACATTTAAGTGCTATCAGGAGCTGGACTGACTGACTTCAAGACTATTGCATTAAGGTAGGATTTTTTATATCTTTAAATGAGAATAAAAACCTGTCATTATTATGACACACTCTCTTTACATAGAGTCTGTAATAGAATCCTTTATATTATAATATTTGTTTATGTATATTTTATATAATATTTATTGTTATTAATATTTGATTGTATTATTATATAATAAATATTCTATATTAATTGTATTACTTGTATAAGAAAATTATTACACTGTTTCTGTACTTGTCTTGTGTACGAAGATGACAATGTTAAAAGTCTGTTTCGATCATCAAATGAATTATTCTAATTCTGTAAATTCACATTTAAATCTCAATTCAGTGAGCCGCTTTGCAGAATCTGATTTCACCAAGCAAATGTGAAAAGATCCTCCTGGTTCCAATCAACCAATCAGATTTGAGGGACAAGTTTACAGTTTATGTCAAGTTTAGGGTTACAAACAGGGTTAGGTAGTTCTACATCAGTTTTTTTCACCTATCATTTCAATCTGATTTTAGGGATAAGTAATGGGTAGGGATAGGTTAAGGGGTAGGGATATGGTTGGGACTAAATTTTGTTGGGACTAAAATATGTTGATCCAAGAAAGTTGCGTCTGACGGCAAAATCAGGACCTGCTCCTGTATGCTACCTTGATTTAAATTTGGGAATTTAGCTGAAATTTAAAAAAAAGCACTTTCAATTTAGTTCTCAGAAGTGCATAACCCAGCTAAATTGGAAAAAATGGAACTTTGAATTTGAAAGAACCATTATTTTGGAGTTCTGTTATACTATTCATACTAGATTTGAAGTGAAAGGGAAGTGAAAGAAGGAGGTGTCCGCAAACACCATGCGTGCAAACGCTTCGCTACCTGCTTCATGACACAAGCTCAAATTTAAACTCATAATCATTCAAGAGGAAACATAGATTGTGATCTCATTCTCAAGATGGTGTAGAGATGGTGATTGTGTAAATGTTCAAATCATGTGAGAACAAAGGACGAAATCTCACTCTCATGCGTTTATTTCTGTTTGTGACCTCAAATCTGACTGCTTAATTCCATTAAAGGGGACCTATATGCTTCTTTTTTACAAGATGTAATAAGTCAGGTGTCTCCAGAATGTGTCTGTGACGTTTTAGCTCAAAATGCCCCACAGATAATTTATTATAGCTACCATGTTGTAAATGGCCATTTTTGAGTTGAAGCAAAAACATGCTATATCATGCATGTATCTTTAAGGTCATATCAGTTTAAACTTCTATGGTTTTCCAACGCTATCTCACGACCAATTCGTAAACATTTTCTAAACCCCAGTGATGGGTAGGTTTAGGGGTGAGGTCAGAGGTCATTCGTACGTATTCATATAAATTGGGCAACTTGTGAAATATGTACGATTTAGCAAAATTCGTACAAGTGAGGTTGTATGAATTCGTAAGAATTAGCCACCTCGTAAAATACGTACGAATTGCCGTGAGATCGGGTTGGGTTTTCTGAGTGCACACATCTGAAGCACACGCACAGAAAACACATAAACTTACTGAAAACAAGCCCCACCAATTAAGAGGGACGATATGATTTGTCAATTTTCCTGTCATTTAAAATTCGTCTCCATGGACTTGCTAAGGCTTGGCCCTCTGTAATTTCACAGCTGGCCTGGACCACCAATCACAGAACTGAAAGCGTTTGGTGGAAAAATCCTAATATGGAGAAAACGGACATCTACACAACACAACACAACTCACACTGAATAGGCAGATTTGAAGGGTTTATTTCCTCAAAAAGATTTAGATGTTTATTGTCAAATTATAAATTCCTAAAATAACATTAAAAATGTTTGTAAATATAATTTTTTACAATAGTTTAGGCCCCCTCTGATGGCCTAGAGGGCCCGGTTCCATTCTGATTCCGCTACGTATATGCTGTTAATATGATTCAAACAACAAAAGAAAAAGAGTTAATGCTCTTGATTGAATAACTTTAGAAGCTTTAATAAGAACACATTTCTTACGTGAATGCTGCTGTTAAAAGCTCTGGTGGGGAGATAAACATGACTTTATACACCTCACTTAAGAGGAGGAGCTAAGATAATAGGGCGGACTCGGTGCCAATCATGGGTGGGGCCTGTTCCATGTGACGTCACTAAATGGCACATTCCTAAACGGCTCATTTTGAGACACTGTTTCAGATTTATGGGGAAAATAACAAACGGAGTGGATAGATTTTTACTATAATAGGGTTGTTGTGTTAACACACTGTGGACACATGATTAACAATATAAAAAACAATAAAAGTAAATTTTGCATAATAGGTCCCCGTTAAGTAATCACTGTAAAAGCATTGACTGTGGGAGAACTTGCTCTGTTGATCTGTCTATCTGTCTTTGGTGAGGGTGGCTGTGTGTATGTAAGCCGTGTGTCTTGTATGGCTGCGCAACAGTTGGCCTTATGAATTATTTGTGTGGGACAATTGCATCTCATTTTACAGCTCTATTATATTTGATCTCTCTGCTCTCACCTCCCACCCGCCTTCCCATTGTGCATCTCTAATGGAGCATGCAATCCCGTGCTCTGCTTCCATATCTGACCCCTGACCTTAAAGGTTCCCCGCCTTTACTGTCTGGATCAGACTAACTCCATCATACCCGTCTGCTGCTCTTTCTCTCCCATCATTTCCAAATTTCCATTTTCTGTTTCTTTTATTACCATTTCCCCTTTCTCTAAACCATTTTCTTGCTTTCTAATATCTCTAATTCCATTTATCCTGTGTTTAAATATGTCATTAATCCTGTTCTCAGCTGCTTCAATTGCATTGCTTCTACAATATCCATTATTCACTAATACCTGATATTTTCTTCTTTCCCATTGCTCTTTCTTCTCATTTGTTCTCTTCTTTCTCTCTCTCATCCACTTCTCCTCGCTTCATTCCCCCTTTTCTTATCTTACCCCCTCCTCTCTTCACTTGTTGCTTTTCTCATAAGGCAGCCTCCGACCTCCACATACACACAAACTCTTCACTCTTTCTCTCCCCCTCATCAGGATGCTTAATCTGCGGGCAGCACAGAGCCAGTTTACCCATGAAGCGAGAGAGCCAGGGCTGTGGGTCTGGAGGGTGGAGAAGATGAAGGCTGTGCTCCTTGACCCATTGCAGAGAGGAACCTTCTACAACGGAGACGCATACATTGTGCTCAGCAACCGTGGAAAGGATGGAAGCGACCTGCACATGTGGATGGGTGTGTAGTGTCTGTTTATTTACCATTTTAAAGAATGAATGAAAATGCATCTGATGCAGTTTATATAAAGCACTGTTTTAACTTATGTGCAGGCTGAGGACTGTAAAAAGTCTTTTTGTAATTTTTTTTGCATTAGTGAAAGGTTCCTGTAGTTTTAGCATTCCCTCCTCTGATCAAGGTGAGAAGTCTTCCCGGGATGAACAGGGTGCTTGTGCCATGCTTGCCACTCAACTGGACTGCTTCTTGGGAGGAGAGCCAGTACAACATCGACAGGTGCAAGGCTATGAGTCACCTGAGTTCATGGGACTCTTCCCGAAAGGAGTCAGCTACAAGGTGAGAGAAAAAGGACAATAGGACAAAAACAACAAAGATTGTGCCACTATATGGACTCATTCTGTCTCAGGAGGGTGGAGTGGAGTCTGGGTTCAAGAGTGCCAGGTCTAGGATTGGCCCTGTTACACATCTGTACCAAGTCAAAGGAAAGAAAAACATCCGCGCAAGAGAGGTGGAGCTTAGCTGGGGGAGCTTCAACAAGGGCGACTGTTTCATACTGGACTTGGGAGAGGTGTGTACGTATACGTTTATGCGTAGGTCAAACATTTTTTTGTAATATCTCTCATTGTGGTACCATTATTTATTATTTTAGTTGGCTAATCATGGCCAATCATTTAGTTGCAATCGTGTGTTTATGCTCAGACTATAGTTGCATGGAGCGGTTCCAAAGCCAACATGTTTGAGCGACAGAAGGTCCGTGAGATAGCAATGCTGATCAGAGACACGGAGAGGAATGGCAAAGCTCACATCGTTGATGTGACAGAGGGAGAGGAAACACTGGAGATGGTTCAGGTGACAAACCTTCCAATCCATTGAATATACTCTTTGAATCATTCTCAAATCATGTTGGACAACATGATCATCAGGTTCAGGCTTTAAAGGCCATTAAGGTCATCAGGTAATTAAAGGGATAGTTCACCGAAAAATTAAAACTATCCCATCCTTACTTACCCTCAAGCAAGGTGTATATGAGAATCTTCTTTCAGACGAACACAATCAGAGTTATATTAAAAAATGTCATTGCTATTCCAAGCTTTATAATGGCAGTGAATGGCTGTCCTGAATTTGAAGTAAAAAAGTGCATCCATCCATCATAAAAGTAATCCATAGGACTAATAGGTTAATAAAGGCCTTCTGAAACAAAATGATGGGGTTTTGTAAGAAAAATATCCATATTTAAAACTTAAGACAGACAGACAGACAGCCGTACGGATCGATTTATGATAAAAGAGTAAATCCTGACCCGACCGACGCGTGACATATTGACAAACATGGAATTTGAAAATGGAAATATCGAAGGATTTCAATACAAGAGAAGAGGAGCTTGAGTTTGTTGCCCAGCCATTTGTTTGAAGCGCAAAAGGCTACTCTTACATCCTACGCCATACATTGTGTCAGGGGTTTTTCTTTTTGGCGTAAGTCAACTTGCGTAGGCCATCTGCCAGAAGCTATAGTTATTTGAGCCTATAAAGTTTAAAATATGGATATTTTCTCTTACAAAAATCCATCACGTTGCTTCAGAAGGCATTTATTAACTCCCTGGAGTTGTATAGATTACGTTTATGATGGATGGATGCGCTTTTTTGGAAGAGCAATGATATTTTTTAATATAACTTGTGTTCATGTTTATCTGAAAAAAGATAATCATATACACCTATAGGATGGATTGAGGATGAGTAAATCATGGGATAATTTTCATTTTTGGGTGAACTATCCCGGTAAGGCAAAACAAAGACCAAAGAATAAGCAATTCTAAAATTCCTTTAAAAAATGTGAACATTACTAAATATGTAATTGATTAATAAATGCAAACATTCATAAATGGATGAGAAATATTATAACCATTAAAAATGTATTTGAAAGGCACTTGGTCCAATCCCAGCTCTGAAGGACAGCTCAACAGAGGAAGATGCTGAAGCAGATATCTCTAATTCTGCTTGCCTTTACAAGGTCAGTTCGCTCTCTCCTTTACAACGTAATGTGCAGGTATCAAAATTACCTTTTATTTTCAGTCAAACCAATCTACCAATTCATCTACTCATCTACCAATAAATTGCTCAATTAAAGTTGCATTTTCCCGGTTGATGTTTGAAGGCTATAGAATGTTCTAGGGATAATAATAATTCACATTGGAGATAAATGTCTGAATAATTCTCTCTCAGGTGTCTAACGCAACAGGCCAAATGACCTTGACAAAACTGTGTGACAAAGGACCTTTCGCTCAAGAGCTGCTGAAGAAAGATAACTGCTTCATATTGGACAATGGCTCTAATGGGAAGATCTACGTTTGGAAAGGTGATTGTGTGTATTTGTTCATCTGCTTGTGTAGTAAAAGCACACTCTTTTAATCATTGCCTTACTTTATTGACGCACAGGGAATGGAGCCAATTTAGATGAGAAGAGAGTTGCCATGAAGGTGGCAGATGAGTTTATTACAGAAATGAACTATCCCAGGATGAGAACGCAGGTTTGTTTCATTTTCCATTTATATGCAAACAATGATCTCTTCTTTCAGTCATCCACATTTCTTTATGTCCTTAGGTGGAAATTCTCCCTCAGGGTCGTGAATCTGTCCTCTTCAAACAGTTCTTCAAGAGCTGGAGTTAAACACACCAACATATTGGATGTATGTAGAAAGGGATGCTCATTTTGTATAATCACACAGCATACTAGCCATCAGTGGTGTAGCCTGCCTCCCTGTTAAAACCCTTTGCTGTTAGCCAAAAGATTGCTTGTTTGATCCCAGGTTTTGTGAAGGCTGGGACAGTTGTAATTTTGATTCAGGAACTGCCTATTTGCCTTAAAATTGTAAATTGTTGATTAGTTTTCTGTCACATGCAGATAATGTGCTTTAGTATAAAACATATACAACCCAAATGTTTGTGATTTTATGGAGTCGAAATATGCAATAACATGATGTCTGTTATTTTTGTTATATGTATTGAGCGTCAAATTGGCCCAATATCAAATACATGCACAAACAGACACCACATACAGTACGAATGCTTATGTAACCATGTGATACTACATCTTACGCTGTGGTCATCCTTTATCTTGGAGATACGCTCCATTATAAAGTATGAGCTAAAGTTAATCTAAGCTTTGAACCTCCGCAACCAATCAAAATCAGTGTGAAGGACAAATGGCTGAGCTCTCGCCCATGAAGGTTCAGAAAATAAATACTGAACAAATAACGACTTGAGCAATAACACTTTCACAATCAAAAGCTAAATGAAGACCCATTGGCATTCTTAATGAATTGATAAACAGATTTAAAAACAGGTCTAAAGTGCATTACTCTTAAAGAATCGATGAATATTAAACTATCTAGCTGTTTCTTAACTGTTATGTATGTTCTTAAGGTCAGAGCATTCTAATCTTACAGGCAAATGCTTCAAATGATTTTGGTAATATATCTACTTTAGGACTGGCTGATCAGATTAACAAACATTTTACTTCTTAAATCTGCAGTAAGAAAATAAAAGACATATTTTGAGTCATTTGAGAAATGAAAGCGTAGCGTAAGTTCCGCCAGGAAGACTCAATTGTTACGTCATCTATTACCTTCTCATCTATCCAATAGCATTCTAATACGTGAAGTATAAAAGATCCTTACTTACACTCGTCTGAGTTCGCAGATGCTGACGCTTTCACTTACCACCATCCTCCCCACCTCCACCAAGACGGTCTTCGCTCCATCCTCCCCACCACCACCAGGTCGGTCCCTTCCAATACCCCAAGGGGGGTCGGCTGCGCCCCTGCCTTCATCTTCAGGCAGGATATGCAGAATCCGTACCCTCGGATCGCGAGTTACGGACGGGGCCTACGCCAAAGAACTTTATTGAATATATGGCTTGCTGGGCTGTTAATAAAATGCATTACAGTATCTTATCTCCCGAGTCTTTCTGGTAGAACTTACTGTATAGTGGTTTCATTTCATGTGAACAAGTTATCTTGAAATGACAACCATCGGGGTGTGGTGAGAAAAATGAGCCAGACATTTCATTATGTCTGTTTCTGTGCCAGCTAGTTGTTTAATATGAAACTGCATATTCAGCATATGAGTATAATATGAGTTTTCTCCATTATTTCAAAAGCAATTGCTTACATGATGTGAACAAATTCACATGATTCATTTCTGGACTTGGTTTAAATGGAACGTCACAGAAAGTTCAAATCTTCTGACAGTGATGCTGAGTTTATTAATTTCAGTTTTAGTTTAAATTATCAAAACTTGCTGTCTTTACTTCTCAGTCAGCTTGTTACATTTTAAACCAAACACAGTCATGCTTGTATGTTTCATTTATAAGTTATTTAGACTTTAAATTGATTAGACCTTACCATAGCATAGCAACTAAAGCATATTTTTCAGCCTAAATAAACTGAAAGGTGGACAAAGTACACAACTTCCTTACTTGAGTGAAAGTAATACAGACACTACAGATACTACTGTAGTACAGATACAACTGGTCAAATATTACTTACAAGTAAAAGTTGTAAAGACCGATTTTTACTTAAGTAAAAAGTACTTGTTTTTAAAAGTACTTAAGTATCAAAAGTAAAAAGTAAATGTCAAAGTTTTATTATTGTTGCATTGTTGTATGTAATACTTACAGTACCTTATGCCTCTGAATCTATGCCTGCCTACCTACCCGTATTTCTAGAACAAAGTTCCAGTAGTGGGATTGAATGTGAGATTAATAAATGCACTCAATAACGTCCACAATGGTTTCGGACACCCAAATGGCTGTTCCCTCAAATAGTGCCCTATTTAAAGTTTTTGGGCTTTTAGTATGAATATAATAGCCTTACTGTTATCTATGCTCCAAAACAATGAGAAAATTCGCATTTAGAAGACCAAACCCAACTTTGAAAATGAAAATCATGTTGATATCAGAATCCAACACCAGATTGACATTAATCTCCAACATAAAAAAGTATGATATTTGTCTTTCAAACGTAGTGAAGTTCAAGTAAAAGTTTCCAGAAAAAAGAATACTCAAGTAAAATACAGATACTTGAAAAGTGTACTAAAGTACAGTACTCAAGTAAATGTACTTTGTAACCGTCCACCTCTTTGGCAAAGCCCTTATCACTGCTCCTCCTTTATAAGTTTACACCAGTTGATAGAGATATCATGTGTCTATGACGGTGGATTGAGGAGTCAAAGGTTGTTATCTAGTTTAGTTATACAGATGACATGATAGAGAATCTGGGTCCTTGTGCTCTGCCGGTGTGCCCCACAAACCTCTGAGCTGGCCTGTTCCCGCAATAGAGAAGGTGAGGGATGTAAACTTCCTTCCTTTAATTTAAACATAATATTTTAATATGAGAGAGAGAGAGGCCTCTTTTTTTAGATTTTCCAATTCAATTGTCTGGTTAATTCAATTCAATAGTCAGGTAGTAAAACCTGTCTGTGCTTATATATTTGGGATATATTTGTGTTAATTTTTCATTTAGTAGTAACTGGTATTTTAATTAATAGCAATAGTAATGTTTAATTTAATTTATATATTTAATTTATTGAAATAATAGTATTTATAATATAACAATATGATTAAATTATACATATAAAAATATATCATAATTATTAGGTATATTGATTCAGATGTTTGATGAGCTTTGTGTTTTGAATAAGGTACTCAAGAGAAAACTGGATTTTTAAATCAGCTAACATGAAGAGTATCCTGAAGGGCAAACGTAAGTTTAAACATTATGATTTCAACAATAATATTGTCCCCTGGTTTCACAGACAAGGCTTAAGCCTAGTCCCAGACTAAAATGCATTATTGAGCTGTTTTAACTGAAAGCAATTGCACTGGTATATCTTAAAATATTGCCATTGTTTGTGCCAAAATGCACACCATGTTTTTTTTTTCTAAGGCACGTTTATAAAAGCTACTTAAATGTCTTAATTGAACTAAGGCTTACTGGTTTAATCTAAACTCTGTCAATACAGGCCTATAACACTTATGATATAGTGTGTATGAATGTTTAAAAACTAGAAAGTGTATGTTTTGGTGTGTGTATATAACAGGATTTGAGGCACCTGAAGCTGGTTTGAGTAACTCTATCGGAGCTGTGCGCTGGGCTCTTCCTGATGAAAGTCTTCAGGCTCACAGCTCCGTTCCTAGCCAGAGCAGTCAGAGCCACAGACAAAAGGTAAGAAAGGAAGAACAAAAGAAAGAAAGTAAGACAGAAAGAAAGAAAGAAGGATGGATGGATGGATGGATGGATGGATAGACACCTAACCAATATTTCGGTTGCTATACAGGACTTGAAAGATCTCCGCAGCCTGCAGGAATGTGTGAAGTTTATCACTCAGTGGAAACAGCAGGTGGAACATATCTGCAAGGTAACATGTAAAGCTTATAGATTTTAATAACTATCATCACCATGTGATTCCATAAAGCTACATGTAATTACAGTGTGAAACATCCTATGAAATGCAAGATGAAAAAATGTGTAATGTAAAGACAAACAAAACAACTTAAATTATTCTGTTATTACATTAACTCAACCAGTCCCGCCATCTAGCTTTAAATGAATTGCACCCTGGTCACATGACCATAAGCAATAAAATTACATCATGTCAAATTACTGTAATTTCGAGCTGACAACACGTGATGTTCTTGTTGCTCTTCATGTCCTCAGACTGGGAATTATGAGTTTCTGTGGCAACACTATCAATGCCTAAATTAATCTGCAGCAGTCAGGTTATATAGAGGTCACATGTTACAAGTAGAAGAAAATTTTCTCAGAAAATTCACTTTTCACAGTTTGAATCTCGTAATTGCAGTAATTACGACATGGTGTGAAAGCACCACTTCCTTGAAGTGACCATCACATGTGATGTGATGACATGACATGCATGTACCCTTCGTTAATATAATTGTGGAAGGACCCTTTGTGAAAGTGTCAACTTTAATGTAGAACTCCCCTACAGTTGGTGTTTGCTGCCCAAAGTGCCCTTCAAAGGCACAACAACGTTGTTTGGTAGTTGCCCACTTGACCAACAAAGTGAACAGGTGTTGTGTTGCTTTTATACACCGGTTCAAAAAAGAATAAGAAGAGCTTGGGTAACTTACACTTTTAAATACAATTGCCAGTTCCTTTGTTTCTGTTTCAATAAAACTAAAAAATAACTGTTGCGAGTCTATGTGCAACACACAGCATTGTATCAGTGTTCTTGAACGAATCGGTTAGGTAAAAGATTCAGTGACTCACTTCATAAAGATATTGGCTGCATCTGAAATCACATACTTCTCTACTATATAGTTGGTGAAAAACAGTATTATGTGACAAAAGAAGTATGACCGGATTAATATCACTCATAAAAGAGTAGGCAAAATGTACCCGGATGACCTACTTTTTCTGGTGAGATTCTGAAGTGTGCATGACTTTACTGTCCCATGAGGCCATGAGAGAGGATTTGTGAATGGCAGTGAAGCAGGCAACTGATGCTAGGTCACATTATAATGACAGCATGGCGAATGCAATATATCCAGATTAAATTCATACTATATAGAACTTACTTTTTAGTGGCTGTGAAGATTCACATGGTTTTGTTCCTATATGATTCAGTGTTTTGAACGAAACGGTTGAATAAACAATTCAATTGTTCACTCATTAAAGGGTACCTATCATGGAATTTTAAAAATTACCTTTCATGTAGTGTGTAACATAGATCTAAGTGAACAAAAACATCCTGCAAAGTTTTAAATATGAAAGTTCACCGTATACAAAGTTATTGTCTCTCAAAAGTAAGAGTCGACTCTGAGTCGCTGATATGAATCGATAGACAAACGATGCATTTTCTCTAACTTTCGTACGTCACTTGTACAAGTTATTTGAATTCGACACGCCCACTCAGTGCGCGCGCCGAGCAGACAGAGAAACCTGATAACATCATGTCACGAGACTCTGAAGTGCGAATCAAAAGCAAACTTTTTTTTTCACTGCCCAGGGACAAGCATGTGAAGACTCAGTGGCTAGAGTTTATATTTACAACTGTACCACACAAGTATAGCCACCTTGAGCTGTGTTCGCGTTATTTTAATGACGATCGCTTCACAAACACAAATGCTTTCAAGTGTGGATTCGCGAGTCGGCTGATATAGGAAGGTTCAATACCAAGTTTATTTGGATCAGCTTCCTCCTCCGAATCACAACCTGTAAGTACTTTTAATAATTGTTGCTTGTGTGTGTGTGTGTGTGTGTGTGTGTGTGTGCATGTGTGCGTGCGTGCGTGTGTGTGTGAGAGAGTGAGAGTTACACTCAGCAGCTTCTAGGTCTCCAATGTCATTTTTTTTGGTGTTTTTGAAATATGTGAAATTATGTGAAGCGTATTGTAGTACTGCAGTGCTTTATCAATATGTTTAAGCTTTGGGCTAACGCAAAATATAACTGACTGCGTCATCTGACCAATCACCGCCGATTAGCGTCACGCAAAGGAGGGGTTTGGACAAATGAGTCGTCAAACAAATCATTAGGGAGTCGGTGAGCAAATCAGGTAAAAATAAATGCATAAGACAACAAAAGTGTTTTTTGTCATTGCATGCATGTAAAACTGTTGTTGGGGACTCCCAGAACATTATTAGGAACATTTTAAATGCCATAATAGGTACCCTTTAAGAGAGTTACATTGCCACCTACTGCGAAACAGTGAAGAAAAAGTCACTGAAAAATAGGTTTGAAACAACAGGAGGGACCAAATGATAGAATTTTCATTTTTGGGTGAACTGTCTCTTTATTGTTATAAAGGTCGCTTGGCAACATCTTATAAAGTAAGTGTTTATCACCCGTTGATAAAGCTAAGTCCATAGAAGTTTCATATTCATTAATCATAAAGCTACTGATAAGACTAAATTAACTCCATGTCACTACCTGTCATGATGGTTGTATTGAACTGATGGTGAAATTCACCATGGAATGGTGAGGTAGGGTTTCTGTGTTATGAAATTGAATCACCCTTTGGGGGTGTGGAGAGTGGGAAAAAGGAATTTGGGATATCCTGAATGCAGACTGTAATGGGTGGGTGTTTAACTACACTTACAGTATGTCTAAAATATCACAATAAATATTGACTTTGTGTGTGTGTGTGTTTAGCCTGGTGCCAATGCAGACGAAGGCCCAAGTATGCATGCAGAGCCACGTAGTCTGGAGCAATGCCGCAAGCTCATCCTGGAGTGGGCACAGGAGTTCAAGAAAGTTGACAATGTGAGTTTATGGCTAAAAGAGTCATATAAACAAACGACATAGGCTACCGCCTAACTGATAACAAGTTTACAAACATGAGATGTTCAATGAAATATTTTTTTTAATATAGAGAAAATGTATAAAAGTGCATTGAGTTGATCAAAATGTGTTTAAAAAAAATAGAATTTGTGATTCTATATTTCTCTTTTTTTTTTACATATGCATTATAGTTATTTCAAATATGTATGTGTAAGTACTTCTAATATATCTATTAAAAAATAGCAAAAAAGCAGAAATCTCGTCAAGCACCCCTAATTACTGATGGCAGTCACCAAACTTCTGGAAAAAGAATAACCTCTTGATTTGTTTTCATTAAGGTCATTGCTTAGATTGTATCAGTTTATTCTTTTCTCCTACCTGTAGTTGTTTAGTGAGAGCGTGTGGCGACAAGAACGAGATGCGATCTGGGAGCAGAAAGAGAACCAGGCTGATTCTGCCAAGCACATGGAGCAGAAGATCATGGAATGGGCTAAAGAGCTACAGACTGTGTCAGAGGTGAGATCAGCGCGTTTGACCCCATGAGACATATGTGATAATGTAAAAATGTATGTACGGTATTTTTGTACATGTATATTATACCTGTGTGCAGCGCTGTGGTGTGATGAGGCACGAATTAGCCCAGTTTCTGAAGCAGCTGGAACTGAAGAAGAGGAAAATATTGCCTCTATTGCCTCTTCTGGAATTCATAACTTGGTCTCTACTGAAGCAGGACAGCCAGGTACAAGTTTAGATAAGAGACCAATAAACGAAACACTTTTTTAAAAACATCTAGCAAGAGTCCATAGTTTGCAACCATATACTGAATCAACAGACAATTTAAACAGAATCAGGAGATACTTTTATCACTGCTTATGTAAACCGTTTGGCACAGTTTACAGATCATCACCATGCCCAAAGAAGCTTATTCTTTTTTCGCTTTGCGGTATTTATTCTGTAAAAATGCATTTGTGCTTTGGTTATTTGTGTTTTCGAACATTCTAGACCTTTATGGCAGTTTGCTGTCTCCTTTCCAAGAAAGAGATTCCGTTCTAGAGAGATTCAGTTTCAGAGATTTCAGGTTCAGTTACAGAGATTCATATATATTGGTATATAACACACACACACACACACACACACACACACTAATATAAGCAATATATTTAGATGTATTATATTTATAATTTATTTTTTAGGGTGTTGTTCCTCAGCTATGGCTCCTAAGCAAACATCGTACCTGGAAAACAGGTAATTTTCTTTTACTTAGACCCGTCAATAGATTGAAATACAGATTTGGCTGTTTACATTAAATTCCTTTTATGACAAAAGTTATAATTTAGTGATTAAATGATGTTGACTACTCATACTTATTATATTCAGTACAATTAAATGTTGAATTGTTTTGACAGAGACACCAAAGTACATTCCAAACTCAGGTACATATTTATGTATTTATTATCTTGTTCAGCCACAATTTAATGTGGCAAGCATCCAACATATTACTTTAATCATCACTGTGGTATTAATGCTTATCACTGTTTTCCATAGTGTGGAGATGGATCTGCAGTGCTTCAGGTATCCCTGATTCAGACCTTTATGATTCACCTGCCAATGAAAATTAGTTTGGGCTTAAGAAAGCTTTTAAATTTATATTTGCACCTGTTCCCCTTTATCATATCCTCTGTTTAGTGGACATCACACTGGACCCCATGACTAACCACCCATGGTTACAGCTCTCAGATGACAAAAAGAAAGTACAGGAAGCTCTGAGTGAAACCGAAGTGTCATTCAGTAACCAGCGCTTTGACAGCTGGCCGTGCGTTCTGGGCCGGGAAGGGCTCACTTCTGGTCGGTACTATTGGGAAGTTGATATTGCCAACAAAGGCTACTGGCGTATTGGAGTGACCACTTCCTCCTCCAAAAGGCAAGGCCGATGTCCCATGAACCCTTGTGAGGGCTTCTGGACAATATGGAGAAGCACACGGCAGTTTTATGCATGCACCAAGCCGGAGACTGAGCTACCTCTTACACTTGTTCCCAGAAAGCTGGGAATCTACCTGGATTATGAGGAAGGGCAGCTGTCTTTCTACAATGCAGAGACATGCTCGCATATCTTCACATTTACTGCAAATTTCAGAGAAAATTTGTACCCACTTTTCGCACCACTGGATGGACGTACGCTTATCACACTGTCCTCCACAGTCGATTGAGAAACGTCCTCTTTCGACGTCTCTATAGATCTACAGTCCTTGTAACATGACACATGTCCTCATAGGCAAGGCAAGGGAAGTTTATTTATATAGCACATTTCATACACAATGGTAATTCAAAATGCTTTACATAGGAGAAAATAAAATAATCAAAACAAATAAGAATAATTAAAACAGTTTAGAATAAAAAATATAATAAAGTACAGTAAAAACAGTGGGACGAACAGTGCTCATTCAGTAAATGCATAGCTAAACAGAAGTGTTTTGAGTCTGGATTTGAATGTGACTACTGTAGGAGCACATCTGATCTCTTCTGGAAGCCGGTTCCAGCTGCGGCTGGCATAGTAGCTAAAAGCAGACTCTCCTTGCTTAGAGTGAACCCTTGGTATTTCTAACTGATGCGATCCTAATGATCTGAGTGATCTGTTGGGTTTATATTCAGTGAGCATATCTGCAATATATTGAGGTCCTAGCCCATTGAATGATTTATATACCAGTAATAATACTTTAAAATCAATCCTAAATGTAACTGGGAGCCAGTGTAAAGACCTGAGGACTGGTGTGATATGTTCATATTTTCTGGTTCTGCTCAGAATCCTGGCAGCAGCGTTCTGTATGAGCTGCAACTGTCTTATGGTCTTTTTAGGAAGGCCAGTGAGGAGTCCATTACAGTAATCCACCCTGCTGGTGATGAAAGCATAATTTTTGCAATATTTTTCAGATGATAATATGCTGATTTAGTAATTGCTTTGACATGACTACTGAAACTAAGGACTGACTCTAGAAACACACAGATTTCCTGACTTGATTTTTAGTTGTTAGACCCCTAGAGTGAAGGTATGCATTCACCTTGAGAACCAAACGCAATGACTTCAGTTTTGTCTTTGTTTAACTGAAGAAAGTTTTGGCACATCCAGCTGTTTACTTCATCAATGCCTTGGCACAGGGAGTCAATGGGGCTGTAGTCGTTAGGTGATAGGGCTAAGTAGAGCTGTGTGTCGTCTGCATAGCTGCTGTAAGAGATTCGGTTCTTTCTCATTATTTGGCTCATTGGGAGCATATACAGGTTAAATAGGAGTGGCGCAAGAATTGAGCCCTGGGGGACTCCGCATGTCATGGATGTCCATGGTGACTTATGGTCTCCTATACTCACATA
This sequence comes from Chrosomus eos, assembly GCA_036326025.1. Classification (NCBI taxonomy): domain Eukaryota; kingdom Metazoa; phylum Chordata; class Actinopteri; order Cypriniformes; family Leuciscidae; genus Chrosomus; species Chrosomus eos. Next base: position 34,391,280 of record CM070820.1, on the reverse strand, counting down.
ATAACCTCTCCCTTCTAAGTATGACCTGAACCATTTTAAGACTATCCCAGAAAGCCCCACCCAGTTTTCCAGCCTGTAAAAAAATAAGTATGTTGTGATCGACAGTGTCAAATGCATAGGGCTAATGAGGGCAGCAGGTGGGACTTACAAACACAGCTGCCAGTCATTGGGATCCAAGCAGATGATCATCTGTCAGATCTAAAGGATGAGACCCCATGGATACTGTGAAGTTGTTTTGGTTGTAAATTTCAACTTCAGCACAGTTGCAAAGTTCTAAGGATTTTCTTAACGGAAAATTATGAAATGATGATTGTTCTGCTGTCTATATGTAAATAGTTTTGTGAAGTTTGAACGTTGTGCTCACAAGTCAGTTAGTCCTTATGAAGCACACTGAATAATCATTTGATGAATCAAAATGTTTTTGTCCTTTTTGTTAGGTTTGCCTATGAATGATATTTGCATTTCATCCAAATCAAAAATAATACAATAAAAAAAGTATATTTTTTAAATAATTCATAAAAAACTTCACAAATCTTATTATAAACAATAATTTGCTAAATAAAGCACCACTTAAGAGTGCACACTTGGGTAGCGGGTGGGATTTGGAACCAATCTATTAAATTTGGGGTTGTTGTGAATCCAATATGATTCGCTGCTTGGAATGCCAACAATGAATATTTTGAGACTCATTAAAATAGAATTCATAGCACATAATATGATTGTCTACAAGCTCCATTGGCAGTCCTAACCCCTAGCACAATGTTATGTAATTGTGTTGCATGTTTTACTACGAATCTTACATGCATGTAATTTCTTGTAACTTGTTTAAAACTGCATAAACTTAAATGCTCTAGCAAAAAAGAAATCAAGACACAATACATTTTTTTAAAAAGCGTGTATTTAAAAAAACATCCCCAGATACAAATAAATGCCATGCATGTAATTTCTTGTAACTTGTTTAAAACTGCATAAACTTAAATGCTCTAGCAAAAAAGAAATCAAGACACAATACATTTTTTTTAAAAAGTGTGTATTTAAAAAAACATCCCCAGATACAAAAAAATGCATGTGTATATGTATAAAGGCAAAAAGGGGAAAAGAAAAAAAAAAACAGCATAAAAATCTAATTTGAAAAGTATAACGTTTTATCAAGATTACCAGGAGGGACTCAAACATGCCCTGAGTATTTGCTCATATTTAGGCATTCAACCCATACCCACTTACACATCAACCATTATTTCATGATAAATCTGACTGGCCAGTTATGAGTTTTTATCTTTGCCATATTACTTAAAACAACAAATAACAGGAGTAAATCAAGAAGTAGTTCAAATTTCAGTACGTTTGCACAGAATATTCAGACCGTAACAGATCAATTTAAAGGTTTGTTAGACCCATGTTCTACTCTTTCAGCAAGTGAAATCAAAGATGGTGTATTCTTTCAAACATTACGATATAAAGATGAAAAAAAGTTAATAAAAAGGATTCCAAATACAAAATACAGTGTTGCTTTTTTTGTTATTTTTATTACAGATTTTGGCTTGTAACCAGTGCTGCTCGTTTCATCCATTATTCATACTCTTTTCTTTTAAAATGCTGGTTACAAAATACAACAGGTTACAAAATACTGGTATAACTAAATCTGGCCATCTAGTAATTCAGAGACAAACTCCTTTACAACCTAACCAGAGTGCAGAAACTACGAGTTAGGAGGCAAGTGACCTGCACTGACCCACAACAGGAAAATAAATCCTACATTGCTTGACATTCATTTATCAGGTCTGCAAAATGATGGGCCAGTAGTGCTTCTTTAGTGCTGATAGAGCACAACACACCATACAGTACCTAGCTGATACTAGCCTTACTCAAACATAACTTTTCTGGATCGGCTGGCTTACACATGTCCCCGTGAAGTAAACAAGATGAAATATGACATACAGGACTGAGGGATCACATGGGTCTGCAATTCAACAAATGCTCCCTCTATGACAAGCTGTTTTGGTCAAATAAAGGCATAACAAAGGCAGAAAAAAAACCAAAACTCTCCCTTTCTTTTAGCATACCGCCATCTTAATCAGAATCGCTCTTTTCATCCTTTAGCATCAGTTTTTTCCCTCTTTTGGGCTCAGGTGTTTGGCCATCTTTTTCTTTCTTGGTTTTGGACGAGCTGAATTAAAAATTCAAAGAATGTTATGGATATATAAGTGTCGAATGAGCTCTCTGTTGATAGTCATTGTGTAAATGCTGTAAAAGTAGATTACAAGACAGAAAAAGAAGCAGTTGTGAAATGATAACACTTACATTTTTTGCCGGTACTTGTCTACATCACCTGGAGGGACAACGTCGCTAAGCTCCAAACTGTCATTTATTTTTCTTAACATTTCAAATCTCTCCTTACCCCTCACCTGTGTGAAGAAGTCATGCATACAAATAAAACACAACGGTTTTGTTTAAAGTCTTATCCAGCAATATTTGTAATACAAAATGCCAAGTTTTAAGTATAAGCTTGATTAGTGCAAACTAGGTAAGGCATGGCAAGTTTATTTATAAAGCACATTTAATAGTGGTAGTTCAAAGTTCTTTACACACACACACACACACAACACACACACACACACACACACAACACAACACACACCACAACACACACACACACACACACACACACACACACACACACACACACACTAATCAAAAAAGGTTAAAAATACAATAAAAAGAAGTTAAAATTAAAGACAAGAGGCTTGAAAAGGGAATTTAAATAACTATGTGTGTGTGTATATATATTATATATATATATATATCATAGTCAGTGCCTTTAGCAAAGTACATTTTAAATAAAACAATTCAACGCCCACTCTAAGTGGGTGATTATAACTTAATGTTATTCGCACCAGGCACTTTGTGACTGCAACCTATAAAAAACCTTATTGTAAGCTGTTTGTTAGTGAAGAACACAGATTTTTGAGATTAAGTCAAAAGAAAAATTTGGTTAATTCCAGGGTATATGCAGACAATTCCAAATGCAAGACTTTTAAAGACCTTTTAAGATCTGCACAAATTAAATGAATATCGTAAATGTTAATGCTAGAAAAAAAAAAACATACAACCTTATAAATCATATATCTCAGATGCTGCAGCACAGGACTTAATAATGCTTAAAAGCAAAACAGGTTTAAAATACTCCAGACAAGTTTTATTCAATATATACATATTGGTTTGTGTACTAATGTAACAATACATACAAATTAGAAGTCAACCAATACTGTAAAATCTATATACTGAATGTGTTAAATAATGTTGTTAGTCTTTCCTTTCTTTGACCCAAAGAAAAGCTGCAAGAGTTTACATTGAATTACATGGCAGATACAGTTTATTGTGTAAAAACACTAAAACCAGAAAAAGAAAGAAAGAAAGAAAGAAAGAAAGAAAGAAAGAAAAGAAGAAGAAAAAATGTTAATTAAATCGATCAATCAATGCCTTTTGAAAATTAACAATCAGTAGACCACATTTCGATTCCTGTTTTTCCAGTCGTAAATTTAAAACCACTTAAAATTGTAACTAAGAATTGTGCTATACCATTTAAGATATTTAAACCTTTCTTATGACCTTAAATTTGATCAAACTTAAAGGCACAAGTAAGTTTCACCGCTAGAGATCGCTTATTCAAAACAACAACAAAGGCGTAGCTTCATGACGGAGAGAAATGATCATGGAATCATGAGAGTTGTCGTCTTGACTTCCACAGCCGATGGAAAGTGCTGAATAACTACTCATACGGATCACTTTATTTGACAAATTAAAATTGTGGGGTAACGCAGCACCGTTTTACTTCATCAAAACCATCATACTAAAAATAAATTTGAGCGTTGAAAGTTATGTTAATGTTAGCCACTTGACAAAATAGTGTTGTCTGATTTACTTTTTGGGTACAAACATGTACAAACACGCGGTAAATAAAGAAAAACAAGATTCAAATAACGTGTATAGCTATACTACCCTATAAATGGCAAAAGACCGTGACTCACTAGAGAGTGGAACTGAGAAAAATTATCAAATTAATTATAGGTAGGACACTGGAAATTAGAGATTTTAGTAATTAAAATTATCTACATAAAAAAAATCTGGAGCTCAAACTTGACTTTTGACCACTATTTTAAAGTTACTGTACTCTGCCTTTGTATTGTCAGCAAAAAGTGAGAAGTCATGCCAAGGCAAAAGGCAGTAACTTCCACATTATCAATATTTGGTAGCTGATCACCATTAACAAAATCACTATAGTAACAGGGTTAGGGTATAAAATCTAGTGGTCATGGCATTTATTTTGTATGATTAACAATTACTTATAGCCATATACTTATTGCTATCCTTTGATTTGGTTGCATTCTGATGGCATAATTAATACATTAGACATGACAAAATACTTCCATAGAGGTTAAGAGTATCTTCAATTGGTACACAGTGGGCATAAGAACCGAGTGGCATAAGACTTGCTAAGTGTGCGTTCAAAATGATCACGATAAAACAGATCCTCGCGCACATTCGACCCAGGGACTGGTTTATGCCGGTGGTTGACCTGAAAGACGCATACACTTTCACATTCAGATAGCCACTCATCACAGGCGCATTTTGAGATTAACGTTCGAAGGTGTCGCGCTCCTCGTATGTTCACGAAAAATTATGAAGGCAGTGCTTTCCCCTTTGAGATTCAGTGGGGGAGCGCGTTCTGGACTACCTAGACGACTAATCCATTTATAGCACAACCTTCTGTGTTCTGCAACTTTTCTGTATGCAGGGGTTTCTGTCTGGCATATTATTGTGCTTGTGCACTTCGCTCGTCCCGCGGATTTATACCGGACACTGTAATTGTCTGTATAACCCGCTTGTAACAGCTGGTCTGATGTTGTATGCACCAATACACTTGTTGCTTCATTATTATCACTCCCTGTGACATATTAGTCCTGCATAGGCTCAACCGTGTTCAGGCGGTGCTAAAGACGCCGGCGCAGTTTTAGCACTCTGTCAGCTAGATGCATGAGTGTTTCAACCAGGTCCGGTACCCGGTCTGGATGAGGCGGGGCATTAGTTCATTGTTGTATTCACCTGCTAGGGCATGCAACACTTTTTTTTTGTCAACTCTGCATATATCCTTTGCGATGGATATTGCACGTTTGTCGATGGAGAGGGTTCAGACCATACTAAATGTTCTGACAGCGTTTGTGCAGGACATCGTTCTCTGAGGACATCAGAAGATACAGGGACTGATGGCAGCTGTACAACACAGGCTACACAATAATTTCAATTTTAATGGACAGTAAAACGAAGGTAGAACACCATAGAATCTGATAGGCAGCATTATTTGTTAGAACACCGGCACAGTAACTTCATGTTGACGCGTGGCTAAACAAAGACAGAGTATCGTAACTCAATTTGAGTGTTCCAAAACAAAGCCAAAGAGCGGTAACTGGTGTTACGGTGTTCTGCCTTGGTTTCTTATGGGCTTTTGGAAGTTACTGTTAAGACAACCTATTATTTTCTCAAAAAAAAACAATGAAAATTACTTAAGATACTTATCCACATGATAAAGGAGGTCTTGAATGTGCCAAAAATAGCAATAACTCATTTTCGACCAAAAACGAAGTTACGGACTTTTGCCTTTGCATGGCAGAATATACCAATGATAAGTTCTCTCGATAAAGATATCCAAACAGCTGCTCACTTGTCTAATAAAACATAATATATTAAAGTGTCTTTGGTGTTTCCATGGTTTTTATTGAAGTAAAACCGGAAATGGAGGGTAATGTGGATATGACGTTATTGATAGGCGACGCAATTATACAGGTCGTTACACTGGTTTAAATAAATGTTTTCTATAAAGACATGTGGGATAATGCAAGTACAAAAGTTAACAAAATATATAACATTGTTCTAGTTTTTTGGGATATTTCAATCCAAAAATCTTACATATTGTGCCTATTAGACTTTAAGGACCCACAGCTACCCTGAATGAACCCCTAAATAAAGCCCACAATAATCTCCATGAAAATCACAGAAGAATGATAAAAAGAAAACAGAAAGTGTGTGATCACCTGCAGAGTATAGATTTCTTCATCACTGCTGGCGCTTAGCTTGGCCTTTTTGCTGCCCTCAGGTCTAGATGTAGATGATGAAGATTCTTTCGTCAAATCTGCCAGATCAGATTTACATTACTATAACATTCTGAAGAGATGTATACTTTTATTCAGCAGTGTAGGTGCAATCTAACTGAATTGCATTCATATACACACAAGCAAACATACTTCGTTTGGTGGTAGAGGGGGTCTTGCTCACGGTTTTAGTCTCCTGGTCTTTCCTGAAGTTGCTCTCTTCAGTTTTCCTGTCTCTGCCTGGGCACGCACAGACACGCACCTCGAAGGATCTGCGGCCCAGCATCTGCCCACTGAAGGACAAGAGAAAAACAGATTTGATGATCCTTTGTGTTAGGGGTGGGTGATATTGCAAAAATATCACATCACGATTTTTTTCAGGAAAACCACGATTCACGTTTTTATCAATTCTTTTTCATGTCGGTTTTACTATTTTGCAAGTGACTGAGCATTAGTTTGGCTGTAATGTCCTTATTTTAAAAACAAATTTATATAATATCAAAAAAAAGAAAAACAAGAATGGCAGACATGTAGGGCAAAGTGGAGAAGATAAACATCTTTGTCATTTTCTTTATTATTAAAAAATAAGAACAATGATACACATTACACAACATAATATACAAATGAACAGTGCTTTATTTGTTCAGCTACAGTAGGTGTATTTAACAGTAGCATTCATGAAAGAAATTAAATGAACAAAAAATAAAACACTACATAAACCTCACTGTATAGATTATACATTGATTCTTAAAGCTACTATTAAAGTTCTCAGTCAAAAGCAGATAGTGATTTTCTCCTTGTGTTTTGTTGTTTTATTAACATTAAAGGGATAGTTCCACCAAAAATGAAAATTGTAATCATTTACTCTCTCAAGTTGTTTTAAACCCGAATAAGTTACTTTCAAGAGAAGGGGAAAAAAAAGAGTTTATTTTGAAGAATCTGACTATCCAGTATATTTTTTACTACTATGGAAGTCAATGGGGACCAGCAACTGTTTGGATAGCCACATTCTTCAAAATATCTTCTTTTGTGTTCAGCAAAATCAACATTAGAGAGGAAATAATGACAGAATTTTCATTTTTGGGTGAACTATGCTTTAAGCGGCAGCATGTTTACTATTAAGCATGTTACTATCAACAAATCGTGGACACCCCTAGTTCACATAGGAATGCAATTCACTAACAGAGGAATAAAACATGCACTACTTACTCCTGAGTCTCTAGAGTGATGATTGTGAGGATGGGCCGGCGGTTCATGCCACCCATGCAGCTACTATTGCACATGTAATTATACAGAATTGTGATGAATTCTGCTCCCAGCTGCAAAAAAATAAAAATGACGTTACAAAATAAACTCACAGCTGTGCCAAACAATACATGAAAATGGTCATCTACTTAACCGCATTGTTCATTGTAAATCTTGCCATTACAGAATCAAATATTGAGACTGACCTGAGGAGCTTCATAGGGCACCACTACACTGTGCCTGGAGGTGATGTCATCTTCCTTGTAAAAAGCACGCAAGTTTCCTTCCACTCGGATCAGGTGAGCAGAAGGAGCCAATCCTGAACAGAGAGTACACAGACCTATTAATGGCTTTTAGTAGATGAGGTGAGAGAGCTTAAACCTGGTGTTTTCTCGTACAATAGTGCGAGAAAGATAGCGTCATACCATCAGTATCAGGTGTTCTCTCGTGGTGGGGGCAACGCCGGACCACATCAGCCACATGCTCAGACTTTTTATAAATGGCTGTGGCTCTGAGCACCGAGCCTTGGGGAGGGGCAACTTCCACCACCATCTGAACTGGGCACGTTTTCGCCAACTGGCAAAAGAGCTTGTTCAGCTCTGGAGAGTACTGCAATCAGAGAAAAAGAAGAGATCATTATGAGATTCATATAAATGAAAGTTACACATTGGAAAAATATTAGTACATAGTAGTAATTAATATTAGTAAACACACAAGTTAACAGAACATTCATAACATTTGTTACAATTCGTGAGAATGTTTATTGAAATTAGAAATGGGTTAAGATGGCTGACTAGCTGTCCAACTATCGACTACTAGTTGATTAGTTTGGCTGACTACTTTATCTAGATCTTTTTTCTAAATTTGTCCCTTTAATCCACCACTACAGTTGCGGCTAAATCACAGCCTTTAAAAATAAACTTCCGTCTGACAGGCTGATTTTGAGAATATGTATTTGCTAATTGCTAATCAACACATTTAATATGCATTTGTGTTATGCCAGAAAAAAATAAAAGATCAAATTCAAGTCTATGCTTCAACTGGAATTATTTTTAGAAAGATAAGCAAGCATCAACAAAATTCTCAAATGTCACAACAAAAGGTCACAGACATTAAGAAAAATAAAAAATACATCCAGACAGACACAAATTAAATTAATAACATTTAGATAACAAAAATACATAATTTATCACATTTCCAGTTGAGTTTTTTTGGAATTTTATTTTCCTCTTACCCTTCCGATCATATGCTGTCTTGTAGTTTCTCACAGGATCTGAAACACACCAGTTTGACTATCTTTTCCTATAACAATAGGAATATATTCTACTCTCTATTCTAAAACTGCACTATAGGACACACTTCTCCCTCCAATGGTTAGGCTGTAAAATTTTGGATGCCAAACATCCCTGCTCTGAGTCTTGTAGACTGCAGTTTCTGCTTTGGTAGAACTAGACACCCCCCTCCCCCACTGCTCTATGAGGACAAGTTCAGACATGTTCAATCTCTACAGATACCACTTACAAAAAAACATTGCTGCTTATATTATATGTATATAAATAGATAAAAAGAAAGAAATCAAGGAACAAAGACAAAAAACATGAAGTTCAACAAGATTTCACTTATATACGACTAAATAAAATATAAACTACTGTCAGATTCAATAATGTTAGATGACTAAACAAAGAGATTAAATAAGCTAGACATATGACTAACTAACATACATGGAAGTGTACACTGAGAGGAGAAGGTGAAAGAGCTTCTTAGACTGACGGTCAATGCTGTCATCTTATCTTTTGTCAAGCAGCCATCTTAGAGCAACACCTTTTTCTACAAACTTGATGGGCACAAGAGTGTGTATTAAACTGTATTTTTTAAATGCAGACAAATGACCTAAGCTCTAGCTTGTTTCCTAGGCTTTCTAATAAACCTGACTTTGTACACTATGAATGTTCTTGGGACTTGAATTGAGTGAATTTGATTAATTGCTTATGTTCCCCTAATGTAAGTTGCTTTGGATAAAAGCATCTGCAAAATGCATAGATGTAAGCCAACCACACAGCCATTTATATATATATATATCTAAATTGGTCTAAATTGAACCAAATAAAGTGCAAAAGAAAAAAGAGGAAAAAAGATTTGGTGGAAGGTGGGTGGCAGTGGGGCGGCACTTTTTTTTCCTCTTTTTTTTAACCCCAACGCTACTGGAGAAGTTTTTGTTACTCCACATGAGAACATGCCCATTCATGTCTTCAGACAATGGCGTAAGAAATTGCCAAATTCAATTTCTTATTTGCCCACTCCAGATGTTAGATCAACAAGCCGAATGACTACAACAGCTATCTATGAACTCAAGGGGCGAATACACAAACAAAGAGAGCTCGGGAATGTTTTACTCAGGACAGGAACGAAGGCGATGAAGAATGAATGAAATCTCGTGGTATCCTGGCAACATTCCGATTCAGTGGTCACCAGAAAGAATGATTTGAGTCTCTACCTCAGGTACATGTACATCCATGTTCACACTTAAGATAAAACCTACTGCATACTAAAGTTAGTTTACTATTATACTGTCACTAAAAATTGTAGTGTAATTTATAATAACTATATAATAATCACTAACATTTGTCACTAAACCCTCTTTATTTCAGATTAATCTAAAGCCAAACAGAATATGAAAAACTAATGGCAATCGGAAACTAACAGATTGATTTTTCATTTATTTAGGATGCTAGTGTATAATGCATGCATAATGTGAGATTAGAGGAATTTATGGGTGAAAGTACACTAAAAAGTCACATTTTATGTAAGTTAGTACAGTATGCGTGGATGTATGTGTGTGCATGTATTTTTAACTTACCGTGCAGGTGACAGACTTGGCTGTGCCTGATTGCGGGAACTGCAGTTTAAATCCATGGTCGCCAGGATAATCGGTGGCAACTGGGACAGTGGAGGTCGGTGGGGAGGACGACGGCTGAGGCGGTTCAATCGGCAAGTTAAAAAGACTTGGGTCGAACAAACGAAGGCTCTACGAACAACAAACACATAAGACAAAAGAGTTCAGCATTAAAAATCAGTTGTGAATATTAGAGTGAATGTGCGTGTATACGTGCCATTAAAAGAAAATAACCTCATTATTGATGTCCAACCAAGAGCCACCTTCTGGAGCTGAACTGAGACACAAATTGGGAGAAAGAGAGAGTTAGATTATCATTAAACTAATAAAGCGCACACACAACAGAGTACTGATTACTGATGACCAAGACAAGTTTAATGGATGCAAGCACAAATAAACAAACCCCAACATTCCTTTAATGGCCCACAAATTATGACAAAAAGCGGACATAATATTGCCTGCTCCCATATAAAACCGATGAAATGACCACCACGACCAAGTCTCACGAGTGTGATCCTTCCTTGAAAACTTACATGAGGTTACGCTCCCAGAGGTCAGCAAACTCTTGACTCTCAGGATTTTCTGCCATGTCCTGTTTCAGATTCACAAAACTACAAACAAAATAGAAAACTTTCAGTCCTCTGTCCTCGCGAAGATAGCGCTTAGCTAAGTAGCTAATTTGTTTCACAGGCTAATCGCACATTAGATCTCGTTAAAGTAAAGCAAAACGTTTGTCTAGACATTAAAGACACATTTCTTTACAACAACAACATTCATTTATAACAGTGATGAGCGATTTCCCCATTTTTATGAGCTAACGTTAAACCACTCCGCGGTTAACGTTAGCATTGACGTTTCCATAACGTTTAAAGCGCAGTCGGGCCTGTGAGTTTCCGCTTATGTTAATTAATTAAAGCGATTTTTATCACATCGACGTCAGCTCGTCAAAATAACAATGTTTGAAGTTTGAACACATTAAATTATTTTGTACTTCAAATCCCGACTTTAAAGCGGGAAACATTTTCAAATCAAACCAACATAAATGTACGTTCCTACGAATCAGCACAAGTGTCTCTCTATTAACGTTACCTTGCGACAATTTACTTTGCTGACCTCTTCTCCCAAAACGGTTAAATCTTGTTGCTCTTGCTGCGATGATGTTTCGAGTCACTCACCCCAACGGCCAAAACAACACAACATAAAAAATGGGTTTCTGCAAACCCAAATCAAAAAAAAATATCCACGCGTGGAGTTTGTGGGGATTCCCCGACAGGAGGAGTCTGCCTACGTCAGCGTCACCTGACTGACTGCAGGACTCTCACATAGAGAAAAAATATAGGAAATAAACGAGTTTAATTGACAACTCGACATTAGTATCCATTTTTTCTTTAAAAAACAACAACATATCTGACATGTTTGCGAAAATCGATTATGTTATTTCAAAAGTTGTTAGAAATATCTTGTCATTTCTCAATTTTTCTGCGTTGGGTCGCGCGAGGGCGCTTGGCACCACAAATATTTGATTTTATTTCTAAAATCTTTTACATATTATATTGGACATCTATTTGACATTGTATTTGGCAAAACTCCACCTATCAATATCTAGGCAAAGAAATAAGTTGTTAAAAGATAATACAGAGGGATCAAGACACATGGGTCATTCAATTTTATTAGGATTGAAAACTCAAAGCGCGAATCTCCAGGACATGGCATGGCAGAAAAACATCTGAATCCATCTGACTGAGGTACTGATGAAAGTCACTTTTTTTTGCTTACATATATAATGTTGTCTGTGTCTAAAGAAATTTCACCATAACGAGCTTCAGCTACCAAAAACTAACCCACATCACAGCCACAGAATTTCTGTGATTGCTACTAGTGAGTTATAAAAATCATACATGAAACTCTGACCTGTCAGTTGAGTCCCCACATCACTTACATAGTGAAAAAATGGTCTTTCATGATTGAATCATCACTCAGAATGAAAGTGGTGTTATGATAAGTAACGATTCAGAAATATTATTTATTGTCACGTCACAAATATGAACACCCCCCCCCCCCCCACACACACACACAATATGTTTGCATTTATGAGGGAATGTTATGAGGAGCAAATGATTGTACATATATTACAAAGTAAATAGAGCTTATTGGCAGTTATTGGTCTACAACAGAAACTGATCAGCAGTGGTGCTTCAAAATAGAAGTCAATATTAACACTAGCCTCTCATTAGCATTTTGTGCTTTTATAACCTAGAGAAGAAATTAAACCATCAGAACAAGTTAGCTTAGAATAGATTAGAATCGGTTAGCTTAGACGTGTTATTTAAAATGTATACTTATATTTCCATATGAAATAGGCTTCTGCGTCTCCAGGGTTCTCAGCTAAAATGCAAATCACTTTTAGAATGTATAATCAGAATCTTTTTTTTTTACACAAAACCAATTTATTTGATATTATAAGTCATTCATAATGAATGTGATTTATTTCTGAAATATTTTTGTGATTGGTACTAAAAAAAGAGTAGTAGAAACAAAAATCCCACACATACTGTATATTTTGTATTGCATAGTCAACAATACCATGTTCAGTGTTAAAAATCATATATTTTCTATGGCAATATTGTGTTTTAGACCGGAGGAGACAATTTACTTTGCTTTTGTAATATACCCATTACAGTAAAAAGGCATAATGAAACCTACAAACAAATTTATAAATACAAACTTTGCTTTTACATCACTTAGAATTTTTTTCAAACAGTTTTTACACATCTTCATGTGCTGTAATTAATTTTTCTCCAAAAAGGCCAAATTTCAATCATCAATATTATTCACCTATTGTGGACAAATGCAAAAATTAAACCATTAAAAGTAGTGCCTTTTTCAAATAACTCAGAGAAACGGAAGCTTAATGTTGTGGTGTCTGTGAAGGAACATTCTAGAACAGCTCTAAAAGCCAGCTAGAAATTGCCTGATTTTCATGTCTCGGAATTTCTCCTTGTTAAAAGGAAAAATCGTATAATTATACAATATTCACAACTTTGATGTTGTGTTCAAAATATTTTGTTTATAATGAGTGTCTTTCAATAAAGCAAAACATGTGAAACATGTGGTCACCACTCTTCCATTTTTGTCATCTCAATAGCCATATTCACTTTTTATAGACAAAATACACTCTTTATAGCTAAAAGACACTCAATAAATATCATTGTAGAGAAAAGTAATAATTCTTTGTGTGAATATGTTGTGTGATGATGTTATTTCCAGCATATAGTCATTAATAGCATTGACTACGTTTTTTTCCACAGTTAAGCAATCGATTTGCCAAACACGTCAGTATTAAACATATAAATCCAAAATTCGAATTCATAATTTTCATTTAAGGTTACAAAAATGATAAACCACATGTTTCCACATGTTTCCTCTTTTTCTCTCTAAAAGTGTAATTCTGACCCGCAGTTAACATGATAGCATAAAATTTACCAATGAAAAATTGTTTAATGTGTTTAAAACAAAAGGAGACTAGAGGAAATATAAAAAACACTGCATATCTTCTGCACACTCTTAAAATGGCTGATGCATCACTGGATTAGTCATTTTCCGAAATGCATATAAAATCATAAATGTATAACAAGTTGATATAAGTAATTGCTCAAAATCATAATATTTCGAAGATAATGCTAAGATTTAACTTCGCATTTACTGTGTCTCATCATAGTTCCTATCAAGCACATGTCACTTAGCATTTAGCAACCAGGCACCTCTGCCCAAACCGAGGAGAATAATATTAAAAAACAGGACGAAATGTATCCGAAATTGCATAAATAAACTTAAAAGCGAACAATTTTACAGTAGATTTGTTGATATATTAACTTTATGCAGAGCTTCTACAGGTCAGCTACCTTTTCACCCACCTGTTGACAAAGTTTGGAGCTTCAGTCCTAGAGCTCGGAATAAAATTCTCAAATCCCGAATATGAAGTCGAAGGATATGTAGGTTCCATCTCGCAAATTAATCGCCGCTTAACGGAGCGTGAATATGGTTAATATTAAGTAGATTGAGTCAGAACTGGCTACATTAGTTTATGCTGCCAATTTGTCAAATAAGAAGCAAAAACGTCATGAAGGGGGGTCAACGAACAACCAATAGTTTTTCGTACGCCTTTTTGAATATATGGATAGACCGCATACCCACGAAAATATCCGGGAATGTATTTTGACCCTATAGCATAAGTGACTACAACATTTCCACAACTAAATTCAAAACACTGTCAAAATACGACATTGAGTAAAATGTAAAGACAAACATATATGGATACTGTCACTTACTTGATTTATAGGAAGACAGAACTCGAAGAAAAAAAACACAAACAAAATATAACCAACGATACCCAGTGATGCAGTGCGTTCCTCCCAAGAGCTGAAGAGTCAGACCCATTCATTGGTTACCACTGAACTTTCATTTTGATGCATCTCACTTAAAAAAACAAATTTGATCTCAAGTAATACAACAAAAATACTTTCTTTTGCTTTCGGCATAATGTATTTTTCTTGTTTTTCGAACAAAGCCCCATCTTCATGAGTCATAAGAGGCTTTTTCTCTCTCTCTCTCTCCCTCCCTCCCTTCTGCTCTCTCTCATACCGGCTCAAACTGCATAGTCAACTTCCGCCTGCTGTCTCACCAGTGGCTGGCCTGCATACAAAACCTCCCAGCCATTTCAGTCTCTTATACAATGTGCCTTTAATTTATTTACATTCAAAAATGTTCTTCCATACAAGAAGTACTTCTTGCACTGTCTTGTTTGTACACAGTTCTCACATTTTGCAGCTCACTCATTCTCTTCCGAGCTGAATCTTCCCGCCTGTTCAGTCACATGTTGTCTCTTTCCGCGTTTTCTTTTCACGTCACTGTCCTTATTTGACTTAGTGACCAGCATCACACTCTACACACTACATTAAAAACACAGAAAACAAACACAACACTTCGAACGATGTGACTAACAACTGTCTTTCGTTTGGGTCTGATACAACAGCTGAAGAGGGGCTAGGCAGTTTCACTTTTGATTTTTTGATTATTTTCTCGAGCTGACTAAAATGTTGCTCTAAATTAGCTGTGAGGTTTGTTTTTTTAGACAGATTGAAAGAGAAACTGTACAGCCTTTTCATGAAGGTTAGACTCAGATTTTCGCATAGATGAGCTCACTTAAGTCACGACGAATGAGTTCATTGTTATTCACTGAGCACACACGCAAAGTTAACCCAAAGGAGTGAATAAGCACTTGATGGGTTTTGTAGCCTTTCATTTTTTTAAGAAGCATGGTTTATGCCACCTTCAACATGAAGCACTGGCAGTCACAATCATTTTCATTCTGACTTTGGTTCAATCTTGACGGTTTGAGACAGAGAGCAGTTTGAGAAGGAAAGCAGCTGAGGCCAACAGTAAGTGGGCGGGCCGGAGGTGAATCAACAGCTAAATTTGTATTCACTCTCTTTCACTCACTCACACACAGACACACACCTCATTCCTGCTCTTTTCCTACATGCATATAATCACACATTTTCCTACCAAATATTCACTTAATTAATCCATATACTCATACATAAGCACACAAACTCAAGACTGAACCAAATTTAAATGCATAAAAAATGCATTATTTTACATAAATTAAACACAAGTTAACTTAATATTTTCACTTGATGTCATCTGTGAGCTGCAACCACAAAAAAGTGTCTCTCAAACCCCTTAGTAAATGTAATTACTGTAAAAGGAGTGGTACGGAAAAGGAGTCAGATGAGTCCCAACCTACACAACTTCCTTCATAACTTCCTGCCAAGTTTTAGCGGTTTGTAGAGGACCATTTGGAAGACTCTGATGGCTAACCACATACTTCCATTGAATTTTACTTGTATTACTCGTGTCAGTGGACCTCACAACTTGACAAAAGTACAGATTACAAAGAAATAAACATTCTGTCATTTTCACCCTCATATCATTCCAAAACAATTTTATGGAACACAAAATAAAGACAAAGGTTTTGGAGAACATGAGAGTGAGTGAATAATGACAGAATTTTCCGTTCTAGTTAGAGGGGTCATGACATGGATTTTCTAAATTATTATTTTAATATGTTCCTTGAGGTTCACTTATAACATTAATTAAGTGTTTTGCACACTGTAAACTCGCACTGGATCGGCCCAAAGTCCGGTATCCGCTCAGCACGGAAGGTCTCTGCGTGTTACTGTCTTTTCTCGCTGAAGTATTTTTGATTAAATGCAATAAAAAAATGAATCTTTTTTTATTGCCCGTGTGTGAAGGGGTTGTAATCACACAGTACAATGTTTTGTTTTAGGTATAGGTATATATTTAGGTATAAAACAGACCCAGAGTTAGCTTTCATCCCTATTGTGATGCTTTCTCCGGTATGATGAAAGTCTCAGTGTGGCCGGTACCATGAGTGCTCGCTCTTGAGTTCGAGCACGCGCATGAGCGCTCTTGTAAAAATTGGTTGCAATCTGAAACATCACCACTAGAGGCAGCTAAAAACTACACATAGCCCCTTCAAGGCGAGTCATTTCACTCGGCTGCCATCTTTGAAACACCTCTCGGGCAGGACACCTCCTATCTCTTTGCAAGGGGAAACATCAAATTCTCCAAAGCTGTTTACCAAGTGTACGATTAAACTTTATATTTTAAATGACCAATGCAATCTTTTTCTAAATGCTCAAATGACAAAAAAAAAAGAAGTTTTTTCAGGCTTGACCAGTCAAAGCACATGTGCAGTCCTAAGGCTGTGTGTCCACCGTTTTTAACCAGCTGAAAACGCCTACCTGTGTGCGCTTGAGAGTGCTTCGGTGGCTCAGCGTTTTTTTCAGTTGAGACGCTTTGTTTGCTATGATACGGAATATCTGCGGAAGTGTTACTAGTATCTCATTTCACAAATAGTTTGTTTCTGCATTGTTTAAGAATGTTGATACAATGTAAAGTATTTGCTCTGGCTCTTGTTTAAATAATTTTGCCTCTTGTCGTCTGTTATCGTTGTACAAGCAGGATGTGGCCATTGGTCAGTGTGGTATTTTGTCCACCCCTTCTCTGCTGTGATTGGATTGCTGGGTAAAAAGTGACAGTGATGAGCGCTGCGTTTTACCTTAAAGGGATAGTTCACCCAAAAATGAAAATTAAGTCATTAATTACTCACCCTCATGCTGTACTAACCCCGTAAGACCTTCGTTCATCTTCAGAACACTAATTAAGATATTTTTGATTAAATCTGAGAGCTGGATCACTCCTCCATAGGCTTCCTAAGGATTGAAACTTGACGGCCCAGAAAGTCATTAAAGAAAATGTTTAAATATTTCATGTGCCTACAGTGGCTCCACTATAAGTTTATCAAGGGGACGAGAATACTTTTTGTGCGGAAAAAAACAAAAATAACGACTTTATTCACCAAGAGATTTCCAGGACGCAGCGCGAGAACTGACGTTCTTCTTCTACTACTATGTACAGCGTGCGTCTTCCTCTGCTTGTAAGACGCGCGCTGTGTAGTAGAAGAAGAACGTCAGTTCTCGCGCATGCGTCCTGGAAATCTCTTGAACTCTCGTCTTAGGCCCACAAGGAAGCAATGAAATAGTCGAATAAAGTCGTTATTTTTGTTTTTTTTCCGACATAAGTACTATATAATTAAGTAAGCATTATA
This sequence comes from Chrosomus eos, assembly GCA_036326025.1. Classification (NCBI taxonomy): domain Eukaryota; kingdom Metazoa; phylum Chordata; class Actinopteri; order Cypriniformes; family Leuciscidae; genus Chrosomus; species Chrosomus eos. Next base: position 34,373,303 of record CM070820.1, on the reverse strand, counting down.
ATTTGTTTGCTTTTGGTGTACTGTGGAGTGGGTAAAACTGTATTTAATGGCAGGCTAGCAGTTACCGTTGACTCGCGCTAGCCTAGCACCGGCGAAATATGCAACTGGAACGACTGGATGAATTTTTTTTAAACTGTCTCCACTGATAAATAACACTAAGGCTCACTTGGAAATGAGCCCGATGTCCAAAATTCCGAACCAGCCCTTTAAATTTTCGTGAAAATCGGAGGAACTGTCTAGGACGAGTTTGAAAAAGTAGGTTTTTCAAAAAAATCTAAATTGCGAAAAGATTTACTGAAAGATTTTTGCTACTGGCCCTTACGGTTCAAATAGTTATTAGTTATTAGCATAATCATGAGTGAAACTTTGGACAGTTGGTGGCGCTAAAGGGATAGACTCCAAATTTGCTACGGTGACAGTTCAAACTGTCCTCTATCAGTGTGGCAAATTTCATAACTTTCCCGCAAGCGGTTCTATGGGCTACCATAGTCTTTCAGAGCAGAAGAAGAAAATTGAAACGGAATAATAAGGCGGCGGCGGCCAACGATTTCAAGAGGTGCCAATGCATTTTCGGTGCTTGACCCCTAAAAATACACCAGCCTTGGAAAATAACGCTTTGATGGACGCATGGCCTAAGTGTAGGTGGGCAATGGTGCAATGATGTTTAACTATTCGTTGATGTCCTAGCTCTGGAGGAAGTCATATGCAAATGTACTTGCCCGTGTGACATCACAAATTCCACAATATCAAAATGAGCCATTTTTTGAGCTTGATTAAATAAATGTTTTGTTTATAATGAGGACGTTTTAAACAGAAACTTGCAGGGTGTTTTAATGGTACAGACATCTTATATGTCAAAGGATCAACACAAATGTTGATTTCTCAAGTCACAAGTCACGACCCCTTTAAACTTTCCATTTAAAAGTACAAAACAAGTGATTTACTCATAATGGCTTCTGAATATGAGATGTTTATGAGTTAGTGGGGAAGCTGTTAAGTTATGTGCTTATAATGATTGAAATCAAATACTAGAATCAGTTCAGTAGTTTACAATAGTATAGGCACACCTGCTTAGACTAAATATTTTTTGGGTAGGACTGACTAAAAAAACTGGCATGCTTTAAAAATGATGTAGTAATATGTGGTCAATTACTGTGGAATTCCCCTGTATAGAAACATCCTATGAAAAACAAGAGATCAAAGTTGAATCTAAAAAACTAACAACTAAATTGTTCTGAGTCAGTGCGGTCTAAACTTAATCTTACTACATAATTAAGTGACTTTTCAAAGAATAAAACAAGACTCTGAATTAAAAGATGACCAAGTCAAAAGATTTATTTTTCTTCACACAGCAAAAAAAAAGTTTTTTTTAAGAACAGATTATTAATAAAATTCATATTTTAAGTGCAATTTTGTGAAATTCAGTTGGTTGGCTAAAAACATTACATTACAATTTAAAATCATATGAAAATATTATTTCCCTATTCTTTGAATTAGGGAAGAGGTGCATTCATCAGTGTTAATGCAAATTATAGATGGCCTTGAGTGGGAGGTCTGTTACACGACATGGAAATATAATTTTCTAATCTGTTTCTACATTGTTTAGTTAGTTTTTAAAACCAGATTTAACTCTAGTTGTGTCATTTAATGGTGGTATTGGAATGTTACTAATGTTGGCACAGCTGTTGTCAATGTCTTCATATGAATAACAGAAACATTCAGACACATCCCACTGTAATATTGAAATAAATGACATACCCTGTTGCAAAGTGAGGTATAACAGCTGAAGAATAGAGAAAATGACTTGCATGTGAGTAATACAGTAATGTGTTCTACGTGATAACACTATGATGCCAACCGTTGTGTGCTGTGTAGCTTCAATTCCAAAAGGCTCCAACGTGTAAGTGGTGAATTGGTTCTTCTACCCCAAACACCCTGCTTTAGACTGAAATGAATAGCTATTTGCCATGGTGGTAAAACCTCTGTCCGGATTGGCTGTGAGAGAGGTAGGTGTGGCGAGGGGTTGGTTGAGAAGAGCTTTGAAATGTAGCCTGTACAACAGAATGAGAAAAAAATAATGATGTCACTTTCCTTATACAGATTTTAATCAGGCACTAAATGAGTAAAGCCTACTGAATTTTGAAAGCCACTTGAATCTTTTTTATCAATTAAAATATAGTGTATACACACTACCGTTCAAAGGTGTGGGGTTGGTAAGATTTTTAATGTTTTGAAAGTAGTCTCTTATGCTCACAAAGGCTGCATTTACTAGATTAAAATACAGTTTTTTGAATATTGTTAAATATCATTAAAATTTAAAAATAACTGTCTTGTCTTCTATTTAAATATATGTAATCTATTCCTGTGATGGCAAAGATGAATATTCAGTATCATTACTCCAGTCTTCAGTGTCACATGATTCTTCAGAAATCATTCATTTTGAAAAGAGTTGTGCTGCTTAATATTTTTGAGTGGAAATCATGATATACCTTTTCAGGATTAGAGGTTCATAAGAACAGCATTTATTTAAAAGGTGCTCAAAGCGATGTCACACGTTTTTTAGGCCAATTTTTTTTGTCACATACAGCAATCATCTTCTCACTATCCGCTAGCTGCCTGTCCCCTGAACACACCGTAAAAAAACACGGTCTCTGCGGACACCCCAGGCTCCACAAATGGCAACAAAACAAACTGTAGCAACCCGTGCCACGAAACATAACTGTTCCAGCCAATAACCGACAAGAAGGGTTTGGGGGTGGGTGGGTTAGTGCGTGGATGAGGAAGAGAGAGAGGGTCTAGCTAGCCTCCGTTTTGTTTGACAATACTTTAAACGTCAACAAGAAGTGACGTCACCCGACATTGCTTAGAGCACCTTAAAAACAGAAATCTTTTGTAACAATGTAAAAGTCTTTAAGGTCACTTTTGATCAATTTAATGCATCCTTGCTAAATAAAAAACTCCAGACTTTTGAACAGTAGTGTTTAAACGTACATGCATGCTATTAACCAACAGTATACTTAGTTTGGACAGAACTCACTGCATGTGCTTGTTGTGAGGCCGTTCCATGCGTGAATGCACCTGGGGAAGCTGCCCTCGGGGGATGTGCATATGACTGTCCAAAGAAACGAGCAAGACATTTACGCCCAAAGAACAACAAGACCAATAAAATTCAACTATTTAAGGATGAATATCTGCGATAATGCAGCAGGTCACAAGGCTGTGTTAACAAAGATTTAATTAATTTGTTTTGGCTCTGACCTTTCCAGCAGGGATCTGGACAGCAATAGAGGGAGTGGGCAGCAAACCTGCAGCACTGACATGTAGAGCCTGTGGATGCATGGGCCTCAGTGAACTCTGAAAAACACAAATATGAGTCATGAGTTATACAGACACTCAGTGGACCATCCTTTTCTAGTTTAGTGAGCGAACTTTCAACCCAACTTACAGAGTCTGTGAAGCCGGACTGCTGGTTGGCATGTTCCAGCTGTTTTTGCAGGGGAATCCCAGCACTGGGGATGTAACCTGGAGAGAAGGATGGAATACAGAAAGAGTGTGAAGGTGTCTGCCAAAAAGAAGATGGAGGAAATTTTAACATTTGTGTGTCAAAGGCACTGTTCCAAAACTCACTGCGTTGCCTTTGGGGGTCAGAATGATTTTTTTATAAAGAAATTAATACTCCTATTCAGCAAGGATGCATTAAATTGATCAAAAGACAGTAAAGAGATTTATAATGTTACAAAAGCTTTCTATTTCAAATAAAGGCAGTTTTAATATAAAAACCTTCATATTCATCCTGAAGCAGGAATATCGTACCAAAAATATGAATGTTTCATGTTTATTTAATGCAATATTTTTTAAGTTTCTAAAGCACCAAATCAGCATATTAGAATAATTTCTGAAGGATCATGTGATACTAAAGCCTGCTGTAATGGCTGCAGAAAATGTAGCTTTGGCATCACAGCAAGAAAACAGTAATAGTATTTCATAATGTTATCATTTTTAACAAAAAAAAAAAGCAGCCTTGGTGAGCATAAGAGATTTTTTTCAACAACATTAAAACCAACCCAACCCTTAACTTTTAAATGGTAGTGTAGGTATAGTACCTTCCTGCCGAGTAACTGATTTGAAATACTTTTTATGCGCAGAAACATTGATGATTTAATTGGTGATTAAATAATACTGTACTAATTCATTATAAAATTATGCTATAGGGAAATTAAGTCATTCACACACACATTACACACACCTGGCTGAGAGGTGAAGTGACTGTGGACAGCATAGCCCTGTGGTTGATGGGACAGGTACTGCATGGTCTGGAAAGCTGATGCACCTGGAAACAGAAAAAGATAACATCAAAACAACACATCACAAATTTACACAACAAGAAAAAGAACATAAGAACCTTTGAATTAATGAATAAAGCACTTTTATATAGCAAACGATTAGATGCTACAGTACAGTCAAAGTGCTTAACAATGGGATCAGGATCTCAGCTCAACCACACCCAGTGGGCAGCATTCACCAGGGGTGCGTTTCCCAAAAGCATTGTTAGCCAACTTGGTTGCAAGTTCCATTAAGCTCTGTTGGTAATGACAGAACTTGAGACCATAGTTGCTTTTGGGAAACACACCCCTGGTTGAGGCGACCACGGCACAGCCACAGTGCAACAGTACACTCGCCACACACTCGGCGTAAGTGGAGAGGGCAGTGATAGAGACAATTACACACCTACTCTTTAAGAAGTCATGGTAACTGTCACAGAAAGTCAGGATGAGTCTTTGAGTCTTACAAGCAAATAATCAAACATACCCGTATCTCCAAACATAAGCTCTACGTGAACATGAAAACAAGGTACCTCTAAGTTGTGAACCACTGGCATAGTTGGCTGGCACTGGCTGACTGGAGGCAAAAGGTGATGCATGCTGTTGCTGGGTGACTCCATACGGGCTGTGACTCGGCTGGGCTCCGGAGTACTGGCCATGCCTCTCCCCCACCGGCACTAAATCCCGGCTGAGACTGGAAATGGCGCGACTGTGGCGGTGGCAAGCAGCCAATAACATTTTCAATTGACACAAGCACAGACACCAAAACAAATGAGAGTAGTAACTTAATCATGCGTCCCTCACCATTAAAAAGTGTTGCTTTGTTTTAAACACATATAGATTGATTTATATTAAACTGTCACACTCACAGGAATGACTGGAGACTGGAAGAGCTGTTTACTGCGTTCCCCAAGAAGAGCACCTGGGCGCCCATGACTCACCTGACCCGCTGATAGAAAACAAGCGGTGGAGCAAAATAAAGTAATTATTGTAGGGCAATTCTAACAAAAACAATCAACAAGTCTAAGGCTGCATTTACACTGCAGGTCTTGATGCCCAAATCCGATTTTCTGACTATATCCGATTTTTTTGACGACCCGCTTACATCATCTTTAAAAAGTGACCCGTATCCGATTTTTGCATTTACACTATACACTGCTGAAACTACCAAATGTAGACGTTCTGACCCGGAAAAGGAAGTAAAACAGCACAAAATACAATGGATGCAGAATTGCAGATGCGAATAAAATTGTTTTTTTATATTTATATTTATATAAAATATGTTTTGCTTTCGTTTTGTATATTTGTTTTTTAAGCTTTGTATCTTATGGTGGCACTGTAGCCACGAGCGCTTAAAACCGTGCCTCCCCATATCTCGTGAAATGTCTTCAAACACGGATTTATTTCTGTAACAACCCTGCATATTTTGCGTGCACTGTCCCTTCGCCCCAAACACTTAAAAGCCTCCGCATCGCTCCACTGTGTGTATCCTTCTCCCTCGCGCCTATAATAAGAATGTGATCGCGCAGGTGTGGTGTCCCCCTGAGTTGACGTCACTTTTTTAATGACGTACGACTCGCATTTACTGGGGAATATCCGATTTGTCTGCTTACATGGCACACGCAAATGCACATATCCGATTCATATCCGATTTATTACCACATATGAGTGAGGCCTGAATCTGATCTGAGAAAATCGGAATCCATGCGTTTTTTTCCTGCTTACACGTTCATGGGTCATATCCGATCTGTGCCACATGAGAGGAAAAAAACGGATTTGGGTCACTTGAACCATGCAGTGTAAATGGGGCCTTAATGACATTCACAACTTTATACTTCTTTAACAATTGCCTAAAAATGCCAAATAGTGGTCACCTTGCATGCTAAGAAGGTGCTGTCCCGGGTGGATGGCCATGTTTGGCGGGTATGTTGCTGAAGTCAGAGTTGTCATGTCACTGTAAGCATAAAAGAATTATAATTGTAAACTGAATAACAAATGTGTCATTTGCTAAATCGGACAGCTTTAGATAATAATGTTTTTTCCCCCACCTTTTTGTGGGGAATTTTCAGTTTTTTGTTTTTTTTTGCCATTTTTTTAGTAGCCATTCCAGTCTTCGGTGTCACATGATCAAATCAGCATATTAAACATTTCTGAAGGGAGCTCATTTTTTTCTTATTAATGCTTAATATTTTTGAGGAAACCTTTAGATACTTTCTTCATGATTCTTTGCTAAATTTCAAAAGAACAGCATTTATTTGATATAAAAAATTACTGACGCTTATGATCCGTTAAATGCAACTTTGCAGAATAAGTCTTATTTTCTTTCTTTAAAAAAAAAACTAAAAAAACTTACTCTTTCCCGTACCTCTGTTCTTTCCGTCGTCTTTTCTCCTCCTCATGTAGGACTTTCTTCAGCTGTAGGAAAAGCTGGTGCTTCTCCTCTTGAAGACCTTGTAGCTTCACTCCCATCTTCATAATCTGAAGTAAAGATTGTACTTCAGTACTGAGTAAAAATAATGGTCAGGAGTCCTGTCCAATAACACCTGCAATCTTTATTTACAATATTTTTGTAAATAATCTCACCTGCTCTTTAGTCTCCTCTAAGGACATCCTCTCCTCCATCTCTTTCTTCCTCTTCCTCTCTTCCTCTTCTTTCAGTTTCTGCTCCATCATTTTGTCAACCTCTTCCTCCTCTGAGATAAACAATTGACAACTGATCACAAAGTTATTATTTTTTTTTTAAATACTTCAAAAGTAGCTACATGCACATCACCAACAACCCTAAAGTACACACAAAGCAACAGAATGCAACATGAACATGGGAATTATTTTATTTATTTGTAGTCAAAATAATATGCAGGAGATTCCAGGGCTTACCTTGCCTCTTCCGCTCCCTCTCTCTCATAATGTGCTTGTGTAAGGCACGTGCCATAGCATTAGAAAGTTTGGGCCTCTCCAGAAGAGCCGGCATGATGGTAGGGATTGGTGGTGCCAGCTGGAGTAGAGATGTCAGGTAAAGAAATGTTACACAAATCATGAAACATAAATACCAGCACCTACATTTTCTGTCACTAATGAGTCCACTATGATTAAATGTCATTTATTAGTGCCCTTTCCACAGCAAGAATAGTGAAGAGTGAGAAACAATTAAAGAACTGAAAGTCTGAAGATTTTTTACCTTGTTAAATAACATGTTAAAAACATAACATAACCCATAACGTTCTTATTATTCTGTGCAGCACAATTTAAAAAATGTCACAGAGGTTCAGGATGACACATTACAAACACAAACTAAAGCAGCAGTCAAAAAGTTGACAAGCCTTGCTTACGTTGTATAAACCAACTTACCATATCAATTCTAAAAACCAAAGACTACGAGTTAGAGCAAAACATAAACTAGAAGAAAGAGATGTGGTAATCTGAGAAGCAATAGAATGCAGTAAATGAGCAAACTCCCTGCACCGGGTTAGCTCTATGACTTGACAAGCTAGCTGGCTATGCTTGCAGTAAGCTAAATGTTTTGACGGGCTATTCAGTTAATCTGTCCAAGAAAATCACCTTTCATAAGCATGATTTTATAGACGAAAGTGACTTCAATGTTTTCTTTTTCCAGTAAGTTGCATTAACACCTGACCATTAGGCTAGCAGGCTAACGGCTCAAGTGACAGCTTAGGCAGCTAGCTTGCAAAATCAGCGAACTAAATAAAACTCTTGCAGTGAAATTCGTGGAATCTTCATGTAACGCACTTTTGTCCGTTTCTGAGATTAAAAGTATGCTGAGCTTGTCTGAAGGCTTTCCTTAAAAAAAAAAAAAATAAACAAGTGTATCAGTAATTAACCAAAATAAAAATGACAGGAAACCCAGTTTGGCGCACTTCCGCTGTGGGTGTGTGTGAACAGAAGAGGCTGCTCACTGCAGAGCCATGGGTGGAGCATGACATCTAGCTCCTCCTCTCTGAACGTACATCTCCCCCTTTCTAAAATGTAATTTGCGCGTAATGGGTGGAGCTAGAAGGACCAACCCTACCTATAACTCTATCCCTCCACCATTAGTTCCACAGAGGTGGAGCTGGACGTCTTTGACTGGACTAGTTCAGAGGTCAAGCTCAACCCACGACGAGCAGAGAAGGGGAACTCTCGCCCGGGGGCGGGGTTACGTCCTGCGTCACATCTCTCATGCGGGTTCTCGTCGACCAGGGTCGGCGCGCACAATAGCGCACACAGGCAGGCACAGAACTAGCTAGCGAACCTAGGTCTAAACCTAACCCTAACCTAACCCACCCCCCCCCGGGCGAGATGCCCCAAAATTTATGAATCTCCTCTGCATTGAGCAGTGTGCACCACTTGGAAATGAAATAAACGGCATGCTTTAATTATGCCCAGCTTTCAACTATGTTTTAAAGTTGTTTTATTCGTGGGTTATTTTCACTTACGGCATGTATTATAAGGAATATCATTTAATTAATCTGCTACGTCTATTAGATACACTTAGTATACATAAATGTATATGCGTGAAGCAAGACTATATTTTTAAATTTGACGGAAGCTCAGCAATACCTAAAACAATATTACATTTGAAAAATAAGAAAACTGTTAAATGTGTTAATATCTGTGAACAATTTAATGTTTATTGAACGTTGTGATATTTGATCTTTTTCTTTCTTTCTGTTTATCCTAATGTACCCCAGGCTGTATTTGTAAATCTTTAAAACCAATTAAAAAATGGCAAGTTTTCTTACAAGTAATTTGTTACATAGCTGTCTTATCTCATGTTGTTAATAACTTGTAAGACTTCTCTTCGGTTATTAATTATAATCATTACTTCATGACATTAAAAAAATTAGGAGATTGCAAAATCATGGGCACTATTGAGCAGGATCACAATGCACTTGACTTCCGTAATTTGTTGTAATACGTACTATCTATAAAGAAACATGCACAACAGATATTCTCAGATCTGTGAGAAAAGTACAAGTCAAGATCCATTAAAGACTCTCAAAGGCAGATTTTTACATCAGGTTTATAATGGTGGCAAGCTTCAGATGGAGCTTTTAGGGGGAAAGGAACTAAACAAATTCAAATAAACAGCAATCCAAACTCATTTAAAAATAATAATTGGCAATGATACACAAACACACTCACACTCATACACATTACATGGTATGATAGTCCAGTATTATCAGTGATTTTGGTCTGTGCAAAAATGGTAGTTAAAAACAAAATCAAACCAAACATTAAAGACTGTAGAATAGCAAAGTGACTTCAGGATGCATGTTGGTGCCAAAGGAAAGTGAGAAAAGTTGAAAGGAGAAGTGTAGAACATTGAAAAAGCTTTTACGGATCTGAGTACCAGTAATTTACTGAAACAGACCAGGACAAAGTATCAGGCCTATGTGGGCGGAACTCTTAGGTAGGAAGGAACAATATGCAGGCAGCATAAGCGCAAACAAGATTTCATAAACAGACGAGGAGGATATGAAAGTGCATTCAATATGTACACTTTGTGTGGCCTAACGTATTGATCATTTTATTTTAAAGAGGGGTATTGTGGGGCAAGTAAATTCATTACACATCTCTCAAAACGTCCCCATAGACGCTTTCATCACTGTAGGCAATGTAAAGGAAAAAGTCTTCTTCATGGTGCTCCTAAAATACAGAAAAAGAGACAGTGTTTAGAAATGCTTCATTCTTACTGAGCAAAAATGCAATTTTCTCAATTCTACTGATGTAAACAAACAGGTGCAAAAGATGGAGCAAGTAAAATAAATTATGAATTATTCACAAGAGAATGAAAGATGTACCTGGTAGAGCAGCCCCATAGTGGCTGATGTGGGAGGAATGACGTTGTTGACAAAGAAGAAGAGGGCATCTTCGGCCCTCAAGTGGATCCTTTTCCGAATGAGGAAGTAGAACTGCCCCACTTCAAAAACAAGAAAATGTATCATTACATACATATCCTACAAATTTAATAAATTCAATATTGAGCAAATTAATCCATATTTTACAAGCAAATTAACCTGTGAGGTCAGAAGGGACAAGATATTTCTTCTTGTCCAGATCTCCTATTCTGGCTTTGGGAGCTTTCTCGACGATCACCTGTGGAAAACAAATCAGTGATGATGATGATGATAAAAAATAACCAGTCAATCTTGTGAGAACAACTGCATGTGTCAGAAGTATAATATCAAGGGTATTCCCCAGTTTATGGCTCATTCTAACAAATGCCCCCACTGATATTTTACTGAGGACACATAATGTAACTGAAAATGAAACCAGTGCGAGGCCACATGGTAATGCGTCAGAAATTTTGGGCATTTAGTCCTTGACTCTGTCAAAACAACAAGGTTCATTTAAATGATTAAATATATGTGCGAGAAAAAAAATGATGTTTCTCTATGATGTTTAATACCTTAATGTTTATCAAATGTCACAAATATTTAAAATTATATCATATATTATCATAAAAATATATTAATTATTATAGTACTTGTACTTTAAATGGTGCCACAATTTCCAAGTAACAGTTAAGACAGAAGCTAACTGACGCTAACGCTAGTCCTTTCATATTTAAAGGACAACTTAAAAACATAGATGACAATTCATTAATTAATCGTATATACACACTATTTCGCGTTTTTAACTATTTTTCCATGGTTACTCCATACAAATTAGCGTTGTCACTATGTTATTCCTCGATAGGTTTACATTATCTGTACAAGCAGGGCCCTGACAAAAACAACTCATTTGTCTGACTCACGGGCACTCTGTCCGGGTACTTCTTTCTGATTTTCTCCCCCTCGGACCGTCGCTTCTCAAAGGGATGTTCTTCTTTGTACATAAACTTCATTGTCAAGGCTTGGAGATGTTAAAAATATCCAAGAAAATCTGCCGTCGACGGTGTTTACAAACTAGCTTAGGTTTTTTGACAACTGCGTCGGAGGGCGGAGGGATATCCAATAACAAGGAACAAGGGATGTACGTCGCATCGCGTCAGCTGCGTAATGTCGTCCTCAGCAGCCAGGAGGCCTACGTGGCATTACCTGAAATCTAAACGGTTAAAACAAAACAAAAAAATGTTAAAGTAACACAACAACATGCTTTTTTTTCTGTAAGGAAAATAAGCATAGCGAATGTGATGTGGTCTACATCAAAGGTGGCCTGGCCTGGTAATAAAAAAGGTTAAAGGTTCAAATCATGCAAGACTTGATTCTTGTCCTGCAGGCTGATTAAAAAAAAAAAAAAACTGATGAGTGCTTTAGATAAAAATGCAAGCTAAATGTATCCATTAGAAACCACAGACTAGTTTTAGGTTAAATCAAAACTACTGGTATAGATAGCCTATTCATCAACTTACCCATCTTAGTAGGGAAAACTTGCTTGCTAACAGTCAACTCCCTCTCGTAAGGGAACGAGAAAGAGAGAGAGTTATTTAGGTAAAAATGGAAAAGATATCAAACCCATGCCATGAGCAAGCAGGGAGGACTTGAATAAAACTTTAGGTTGTGAGTGGGACGGGTTCCTCACAAAGTTATTCAAAATCCTACACTTTAAGTTATCTGAAAAAGTTTATGCACTAAAATAATTTGGTTTCATTGTTACATTGTCTTATGCTTACACACGACTGAGAAAAACCGCAGGTTCCGAGTATGACAGAACTATCATGAAATAATTTACTAAAATCATTCCAAAGTAAAACCAATGCCTATATTATGAAAAAGGCATTGGCTACCAGGCCACCCAGACACTGTCTAGAAATAGTCAGGGTTCAAAATGATTTGGAGGCAAGCCACAGTGAAGGCAACAATAACTTTGACGACGTCTCAAATTTCAGCTGTAAGTGGAGCAATGATGCATCACCATCATGAGGTCTGCATAACACTGATTGTATTGAAGGGTGGCATAAAAGAAGCCACATAAAACAAGTAGCACATGTGGAGATGAAGATGACCTGTTAAAAACACAATATTGATCCTGTTGTGACGGGTCAGATGAGACAAAGAGGTTGTTGACCAAATTCAAAGAAATGTGTTGTGTAAATCCAGCATTGCTCACACTTTAAATGCTGGGCCTTATTCATGAAACACAAGCAGAATACATTTCTGTGGAAATGACTCATAAAGCCATTCTTTTGTAAATTGCTTCACTGGATTAACTTGTATAAGAATGGTTTGATATATGATTTACAGCGAAATATGTTTTGCTTGTACTTCATAATGAGTGGTAGTGAAGCATTATTTTATTTCATCTGCAGGAACTGAGCATCTCAATAAAATAATGGACAGAATCTATTTTTCAGTCTGCTAAAACATGAAGCTATTTCGTGTATACAAGTCATCCAATTCAATTCAATAAAAAAAAAATGTAGTGCTCAAGTGTACAATCTGAAAAACCTGAAAGAAATTTATTTGGAAGAATGGGCCACATCCATTCTTTATTGTGTGAAAAGTGGTACAAATCTCTAACTGCTTAGGTTTAAAATATTGGATCAATCTCTTTACTTAACATACGATATTCTCACATTTACGACGTTATGAAAGAAGCAGCAGTGTACATCCAAGTGTAACGGATAATTAGAGAATGGAAATAAATGTAGGTGGGGACTTGGTTCTATCCATCATTTGTTGATTGAATGAAGGCAGTTCTGAGTGTGAGCTTCTGGTTGATTTTAAGAAAGGGGCGGGTTTTGAACAGACAAAATTATTTGATAAGACCGGCATACAATCGTTGGAAGATCGAGTTATTATCTTTGAATTAAAAATTACGAGGTCAAAAAAAAAGAATGCATTAATTGTTCACAATAAGATACATTTTGAAAATAGGGTGAATTTTTATTTCATGCAGACTTCATTTTGGAGTTTCTGTGCTTTGAAATCAAAATAGACAGAACGAAATATAAACCAGGATCGATAGTTCAGTCAAATTAAAATTAGGTTAAGAGTCTGAATACTTCCCTGTAAATAGTTCAGCCAATTTAAAATGTAGATAACCCCAAAAAGTGGAAGAGACTGTCATTTCATTAGTTGACAAAAGGCTCTATTTTATTTTTCTGTTATGGCAGAGTCCTTCTTGCTCAGTGTCTTTCTCTCAGTGGCTGATGTATCCGTATCGAGGAGCATCTAAAAATGTGTCCTCGAAATATATGGTAAAACCTCTCTGATTTAACCAGAGGTCCCACATATGAGCCATTTTAAAATACACAGAAAATGAATACCATAAGCAGTAATAATGGACTGTAGTTTTCTCTCCTGCTAGTTATCTCTACCACAGCATACTATTAGTACAACGGTATTAACAGCTCTCAGCTCTTAACATAGAGAAGAGGACCAGATACCTGAGATGGCAGACAGAAAAAAACTAAAATAAAAAGAGAGGAAGGACAGAAGCTTAGAGAGAGAATGAGTGGAAAAGACCATGTGACCATTTGTCAGGTACAGGCCATACAAAACAACAAACACAGGCATTGAGTAAGGGGGAATAAGTGCAAATGAAGTGTGGAAAGTGGACAGGTCGTTACAACTGATTAACTGATTCTTTATTTACCCCCCCCCAAAAAATGAAAGGTAAAATTGGAATCAGAAGCTTTCTCCCCAATTCACTCAGAAACACTCCAACATGCACACGGTGAATCCAACAAATAAGGCAGAGTTTCCATTTTTTTAGGAAAACAAAATACAAGAAAAAATGCTGGCCTCTCAATATGAGTTTATGTGTAATAGCTTCTCCATCATGTGTCTCTCTCCTTTATGTTCTCCCATGTCTTCTCATAGCATTTCCTCAGAGGAGTCCATGAGACTAATGGGAGCTCACATGATGACAAGAGGCTGATAACTCCAGCGCAGGAGAGGCTAAAACCTAGCAGGCAGAGCCATGTAAAAAAAACGACGGCGACCAGAAGAGAGACTGGCCCTGACAGATACGATCACCAGAGCCGATGCTGGTGGAGATTTCGACTGAGGACGGAGCGAACATCCGAGGTAAACCTAGAAAGGGAACGAAAACACACTAAGGGCAGCTTACTGAAACAGTAACAGTAACATTGTTCCCCGGTTTCACAGACAAGGCTTAAGCCTAGTCCCAGACTAAAATGCATTATTGAGCTGTTTTAACTGAAAGCAACTTGCACTGACATATCTTAAAATATGTCAGTGTCATTGTTTTGTCTAAGGATGCAAAGCAGTAATGGTTTTTTTTTTTCTACGGCATGTTTATAAATGCTACTTTAATGTCATAATTAAACTAAGGCCTAATCCTGGCTCAATTTAAGCCCCATTTGTGAAACCAGGCCAAAATGTGACAAATGAAAGAGCAGTTTGATATTAGTAAGAAACAGAAAGATTTGAGTGCAAAAAATCCCAAACACTTTCTCTTCTGTTCTGCTGAGAAATAAAGAAACAAACCTATGGTATAGAAAGGAAAAATTGAAAACAATTCATAATGTTATTTCTTTTTATCTATATATTTTATGTATAATACAATTTTAAATCAAGGAAAGCCCCTAAATGAATATTGATTTTAAAGGTTTAAAAGTCAGTATATTGTTTATTTTATTTCTTTATCATTAAACAACAGCACAAATCAGTCCATTTCGCATTTAAATATGGTACAAATATTAAATGAGGGCACTACAATCTTATTAGTAGCTGAAAACATTGTAAAAATGTCCAAATATGTAATATGAGTTCAAATTGTGCAGAATTTATTGGGCATAAATTAGGCCTAATCAAGATTAAGAGGTAACTATGACCATGACTGAAAGAAATATTCATACCTCAATGCATCCAACATTGGGAGCAGGTTAAGAAGTGCTGTGTCACTTGGGTCACTGAACCACGACTTTATAGGTATTGCATTATCTGGGGGTGAAAACAAGTTAAAATTACATTCATATTACAATTTGTCACACAAACATACACACAAAACATTTTTTTTTAATATATAGATGCACAAGATTGATGTTTGTGTCCGTAAACACAGGATCAGGTCAGGATTACCACAATTTTAACATAAAATTTAACAAATCAGAGTGGATGAGAATGTACTCTCCATAGATGTTCCATCTCTAACCTGGGTGACTTCGATAAGCTCCAGGCGAGTTGTCCAGAATAACTATACTGGAGAGATCACTGTGTACGACAGACAGATCTTTTATGTAGCTCCCTAGGTCCAAAGTGCAGTGCTGCAAAAAGTCGGAAAGAGAGAATGAGACCCAGAGGTTCAGTAATATAAAAAAGAGACATGAAAAGCTATCTCTTAGGCAGAATCAATCAACAAAAGTCTGTGCTGGGAGTAAGATTTGGTCATAAAATACCTTATCAAGAGCAGTGGGTTTTACCTGTCTGTAGTATCTTCTTTTGAGGATATCCCTGTTGTTATCCAGCTTATCTGCTACGGCTGATCCATATATCTCCATACTAGCTGTAAATACTACCAACTCATACCACTGACTAACCTGACATATAAAAACAATAGGGCACACAGACATAACACACACACACACACAAATATTGGTGAACTTTTGTCAAAGGCAAAATTTCAAAATAAAAAAATATTGTAAATAGTTTGCTAATTTGCTCAATTGAGAGCGTTCACTCACCACTTCTAAAAAGAAATCGACGTGCGGCCTTTTATGGACAAAAAACCTGACTGGGTGTTTGTCTATTACCACCTGAAAAAGAAAGAGAAAGAAAAAGAGAAAGAGAAAGAGATTGTATTGAATTGTTCAATAAAAAAATTGAACAATTACTTTAAATGCATTCATTCATGCTGTTTTAAAAACGTTCTCATTGTTCCATATTTCATTGTAAATCTGCACAACCAAAAGTTTGGGGTCCGTAAGATTATTAAAATGTTTTTGAAAGAAGTCCCTTATGTCTGCATTTATCAAAAATACAATAAAAACAGGAATACACTGTGAAATATTATTACATTTTTTTCTATTTAAATGTTTGTAATGCAATATATTTTATATAATAATATAACTGTAATTTATTCCGCATGCAAAGCTGAATTTTCCACATTTTGAAGCATTTTTTTCAGTGTCACATGATCCTTCAGAAATCATTCTAAAATGTTGATTTGAATGATGCTCTAGAAACATTTCTTATAATTATCAAATGTTAAAAGAAAATATTGTGGAAACCTATTGTGGAAAAGAACATAATGTTTTTAAAAATCTATTTACAATCAATTTAATGCATCCTTGCTGAAGAAAAAATAATTTATACAATTTGATAGACAGTAAAAGTACAGAGTGAAATAAAACCTGCATTTCTCATAAAGCAGCTACTAAAGAAATGTAATTAACCCTCCAATTTTATTGTTGAAGCGGTGTGTTTGTACCTTGAGGATAAAGTCTGGAGGTGTACCAGGCCTCACTGTAGGTCTAAGGACACCATCATGGTGAGAGTGAATTAAAGTCTCATCCAGATCCAACACCAAGATCTTCCTCTTCACCGCATCTAAAGGAGCAAACAGAAATCAAATCACGTCTAACAAACTCTCCTGTGCTAATATGATCTCATGTCTACAAGAAATTCAACCATGAAAAAACTGAGACCTCTTCCACTCAGGCTCTCTAGTATTGATACTCTTAGCGCAATGCATAATACACCCACACTATTTGTAATGCACTTAAAATAATGTATTCCCTTTAATTTTTTTTTTTTTTAAATCTGTTGACTGATTTTGATACAACAGATTCTGGGTCAAAAATTAATCTTCAAAATAATTTGCAACATTGCATCCATCTGTGTGGTTAGAAGCTCCCCTAGTGGACAGAACTGCAAACAAACAGGTAAAGAGGTGAGAGAACTTACTGAGTCTGTTTCTGGAAACAGGGGAGAGAGGTAATGTGTCATAACGCACTGTTTGGTACTGGATTATCTGTGGAAGACAGAACAGTGGACAAAGACGGAGTCAATGATGCACGTGAAACAATGTCTTTTCCTTGCTTCCAAAATGAACACACAGACAGGACCGACAGAGGTCTGTCACTTTTCATTATCAATTTTTCTTTCTGATATTTCATCTTATCCCCCTTCATCACCCTGGTGCAAAACTCAGATAAAGGCATCGTGTAGCAGACATCTAAATAGTCACTCACCTAGAACGGCCCGATTGGTCTATTAATACACCCCCAAAACAGCTGTCCAAAGATGTCACAGACGTGTAAGGCAAGTAGGAAAATCAGTGTACTGCTCGTATCTACTTAAGTAATGTGACTTTTATTTAAAAAGTACAAATCTTTTTGTGTGATTATAATAAAACCTATGTATATGTGTAAAATGAAATTTCACTTAAATGTTGGTGAAAAAACTGAGCAGCATTAAAGGGATAGTTCACTCAAAAATTAAAATGTTGTCATCACTTACTCACCCTCATGTTGTTCCAAACCTGTATGAGTTTCTTTCTTCTATTATACACAAAAGAAGATATTTTAAAAATGCTGGTAACCAGACATTTGATGGTAGCCATTGCCTTTTATAGTATTTTTTTTTTACCTACTATTGGAAGTCAATAAGTGCTGTCAACTCTGATTACCAAAATTCTTTAAAATATCTTCTTTTGAGTATAATAGAAGAAAGAAACTCATACAGGTTTGGAACAACTTGAGAGTGAATAAATGATGACAGGATTTTTGGGTGAACTATCCCTTTAAGACAATAAGAATGGCAGTAGCATTAAGAGCCATAAACCACAATAGACTGTGTAATCGGGCTTAGGCTAACACTCAACAGACCACTTTTGTTGGTTCATGTAGTTATGAAAACAACTCACGGTCATTTTGTGTGTGTGTGTGTGTGTGTGTGTGTGTGTGTGTTTTTCAGAGGAGCCCTCAAAAGACTTGAAACCAAATTGACTTGGTTTGAAAACTCTAAAAATATCACAGTATGCCACAGTGCCTGTATGAAATTATTATAGCTGTCATGAGGTTACACAATAGCTGTTTTATTCACAGCATTTATTAAGAATTAAAAACTTTATTTTATTTATTTATTTTTGCACAAAAAGCAACATTTAACAAAGCATTGAATCTATATTATTTTTACATTAAGGGAAAAAACATGTATAAAAATGATTTTATTATGGGGCATCTTGCCCAACAGGGCCAAAAAAAGAAAAAAAAAAGAAAAAGGTTTTGGATAAACATATAGGAGGGGTCCATAGTCCAATGTAAATAGGGCATTCATCATCATAAACACACTCCCCCAGGGTTACAGAGG